>MJUU01021722.1:58641-90588 GCA_002080025.1 Modiolus philippinarum
AAATGGCGGTCAAGGAACAATTTTCAACATCAGTTTTGAAGTCGCAAGAGCATGGCAAACATTTCATCAATTTACACTTAACCTTCATCTTCTATAGTTTTGGAAATAATAGATGAAAAATACGAAAATTTAAAAAATTCGGTGAAAAAAGGGCAATAACTCCTACAAGGGTTTATGCATTTTCTTCAAAATTTCAGGGTGGGTAGATCTTGATATGCTGAACATTTTTGCAATTTACTCTTGACCTCTATCTGTTATACTTTTTGAAATAAAAAATAATAAATGCACAAATTTTAAAAATTTTACGGAAAAAGGGCAATAACTCCAAGACGGGTTTTCGGATTTTCTTCAAAATTGCAGTGCAGGTAGATCTTGCTATGTTGATCACTTTTACCCCATGTCAGATTTTAGATATCTGTAACGGTTTTCGAGTTATTGGCCAAAAACTGCAATTTACCCTTATGTTCTATTTTTAGCAACGGCGGCCATGTTGTTTGACCTACCGCCTAATCGAACACAATTTTGAGAAGCCATACTCTGGTGATGATTCAGGCAAAGTTTGGTTACATTTGGCCCAGTGGTTTCAGAGGAGAAGATTTTTGAAATTGTTGACAGACAGACAGACAGACAGACGGACGGACGACGGACGACGGACGACGGACGCATAGCGATGGCAAAAGCTCACATGGCCTTTTAGGCCAGGTGAGCTAAAAAGTGATAATCCATCTTTTTCTGTTTTTTAATTACATATTTATATGTGTTTATTTATAACTTTCGTTGTAAATTATTAAAAGTTCATAGATTAGCTTTTTTTTGTGGGTTCGAAAGAAAATTCCGTTCACGGCTTGTGTTCTTTAAAGCTAAATATAATTAATTTGTAATTGAATAAACGTTAATTTTGTGGAATGTGTTTTTTATGAATCGTGTAATGTAATTGGTACAAAAACCGTAAAACTAGGCAATACCAATACACTTTCTTGCATTTCGTGATTTTTATAACAACAGAATAGGAGTAATCCCTGGCCATTCTCTAATTTGTTTACTTGCGTGTGTTGCTGAAGAGACATAGATTACCGAAATAATAATCCAGCCCAACATAATTGATTTCAATGCCGAAAGCATTTCACGGGGAAAAATACGTAAGCTTCTCTGTTGCACATTAGAAAGGACACATAACACCATTATTAATAGACCATATCCGAGTTCTCGTATTTAGATTCACCAGTTTTCCGCCTTACGTCACAAACATGTCCGCCCCATGTGACCAAGACGTAAAACATAATTCCGTGACGTTTTAGGCTCTATGACATCACGTTTTCTATACTGTGACGTGTTAAAAAGTGATCTTTTAAATCCAGATACCAGAGCTTGGATATGGTCTATTGTGGAAGAACGGTCCCTGTGCGAACGAAATGTGCAAAAAGGTAATAGGGTGAAAGAGAACGTGGCCGAACGTGATTGTTCGAGAACGGACCCGGATTCTTCTGGCGGTGATCTCAGCAATCCATTTGGAGAAGGGTAGTGCCCAGCGAACCACTGTGGTGCTCCAACTTTTTAACTTGGTTCTCTAGTACCCGCCCTGTCAGCCCTTTTATTTAACCCTGCATTCGATCCAATTTACCTAGTTATGTTTCCATATTATCTTCTATTTCTTCTACCTCCCCCAGGAGCTTTCTTCTATCCCATCACTGAGGCAGAACAAACAGTAAAGGATCCATCGTAGAAGTGCGTAGCGTTTTGCCTAACACATTTTACCTCACGTCTATTTTCAAGACAATAGATTGTCTTGGTAGTTATGTAGGCGCCATCTGATTTTATCTTATTCTTCCTAAATTTTGGAGGGTCCAATATTAAATGCGCATCTCAACTATTCTCATTCCCGTACAGATTATAAATTTGTTTCCATAGTTTCATAGCAGATGATGAAAATATTATAAAGGAATTCTATTCACCATTCCATTGCAGTTTAGTTAAATTTGCTTCAAGAGTTTAAAGCAGTTGATGATAATGATTTTTTCACTAGGGTCAAATGTTAAAATATTTGAAAAGTTGGACGACAGACGCCAAGTGATAGCAATAGCTCATGATCACAGTGTAACTGCCTCTGTGGATCAGGTGAGCTAATACTGGTCTTGAAAAAATATTGATTAAGTGAAGGTACATCAAATCCAGCTGAATAAGAGATATCGAATTAACGGAACAATAGGATTGTTTCTTAAATTAATTTCAACATTCTTATACTCTCCTACTTTACAAAGTTATCACCAGCCCCACCGTCTAGTACTGCGGTACTAGCCCGAAAACCAATTATTTTAAAAGGTGCTATACCCTATCGTAATGAAGTATTCCCAATCGCTATAGCTACTTGATTTTGGTGTTACTTTAATCTTGGCGTTATTTTGATCTGCACTGATGAGACATAAGTTGTCGAACCGCGCATATGCAGAGAATAAATTAGCAGTAACTTTGGTATTTGTTATTTATTTGAGGCCTTCTCTTTCAATTCTTCTATATATTTTCACTCTTGGTCTTCCAAATACTAGTACCCTTTGATTTTCAACCCCAAATCTGTTGCAACAGTTCTGACTACTTAGACAACGTTGCAAGTAGGTGTACTTGTCCTCTGAACAATTATTGACCAATCTCCCAATACTTTATAATTATCACCAATGGTATCATATCAAGACGTAGCTGGGGATGGAATATTAACCAGTGTTTTCGAACTATAGCCAATGCTGAAAAAAACGATGGTTGTAAAGCATGGCTGAAAAATTTGTTCATGGTATGTAAATATGACAGAAAATTAACTGTCCGGTACATTACAGACACTATGCTATGCTGGATAAACATAGTCTTTCAAACAACAGCCGAAATCTGTATCCAGTTTGAAAATTTGACTAAAGAAAAAGTTGGCGTAACTATGGTTGGAATATTATGCAACATTTTTTCTGTCGTTATCGTGCTGAAGAGATTGTAAAGAATACAAAAATGACGCCAATGGACTAAAATATTAATATTACATTCATCATAAATATTTATGACAAACAAGGAAATACAATATGTATGTGTTGTTATCAGTATATACATTGTTTAGTCTTAATCAAGTAAACAAAGCCAATCTCGTCAATTAGTAAAAATAATTACATGGATAACTTGTGTATTTTTTTATCTTAAAGTACAGCAAGCTGCAGTCTTGCAGGTATCGATATAATATCGATGAAGAAAACCTGTCTTTTCTTATATTTTCTTATATATTTTAAGTTAAATTACGACAAGTTGCAGCATTGCGGGCGGAGATATAATATCAAATGAAGAAAATCTGCCTTTTCTCATATATTTTAAGTTAAATTACGACAAGTTGCAGTATTGCGGGCAGAGATATAATATCAAATGAAGAAAATCTGTCTTTTCTTATATATTTTAGGTTAAATTGCGGAAGGTTGCAGTATTACGGGCATCAGTATAATATCTAATGAAGAAAACATGCCTTTTCTTTTATTTCCTTTTTTTAGTTTAAATTATAGCATTATAGCAAGTTGCAGCATTGCAGGCAGCGATATAATGTCAAAAGAAGAAAATCTGCCTTTTCATATATATTTAATATAACAAAACCATCGCTTTTACGAATTAAAATATCTATTTCACGAAAAACACGTAGCGTTTTGAGTGCAATAAGAATTTTAACGAGTAAGGCCGTGCTATATATGATTTGTAAAATGACCAATAAAAAACGTTTTACCGACAGTGCTGATTATGTGTAACATGAGTGAAAGGTAACAATAACGTTCATGTACACTTTTCAAGGATAGATAGATTATTTCAAATTAAAAGGTAATCAGTGTTTCATTTTTTTTTTCAATTACAAGTATACTATCCCAATTTTAAATTTTTTACATTTTCTTTTTTGGGGGGGAAATGGTAATAGCAGCAAAAACAAGCATTTGAGGAAATATTTGTTTGCTTTGGTAGATAAAGGGGGGATGCAGAGGCTAGTTTCCCACCTTTTTCTGAAAAACCCTTGAAACCCCCTTTTTGGAACCTTCGGTTGACCCCTTTCCAACCGTATATGAAGGAAAGATCGGCCGATGCTTTCAGCATTTGTTTGAAAAACAGCCAATCAAAGATTGCGATCCCCCGCTACCCCATTTTGGACCCCCTCCCCTTGTAAAAAAGATAAGTGTTTTTTTAAACTAAATTAATCATCGTAACTGTAAAACACCAAAAAGATATGGTTGCTAGGTAGAATTCCAAAAAAATAATGGGTCTTTGAGAGTTTCAGGAACTTTACCAAAATTAGAATTAAAGATTTAAAATTAGAATCAAATATTTTTGCAACCTGGCTGTTGAAAATCACCATTTGTACTGTAAGGAATTGAAAGAGATATGGTTGCTAGGTAGAATTCCAAAAAATAATGAGTCTTTGAGAGTTTCAGGAAATTTACCAAACTTAGAAAAAAACAAATTTTGCAATCTGACTATGGAAAATGATCACTGATACTATAAGGCATCAAAAATGATATGGTTGCTAGGTAAAATTCCCAAAAGAAATCGGCCTTTGAGAGTTTCAGAAAATTTACCAAAATTAGAATCATTGTTTTGCACTCTGATTATTGAAAATGATCTTCAGTACTGTAAGGAATTGAAAAAGATATGGTTGCTAGGTAGAATTCAAAAAAATAGTAGGTCTTTGAGGGTTTCAGGAAATTTACCAAAATTAGAATCAAAGATTTTTGCAATTTGACTATTGAAAAGCATCACTGAAACTATAAGGCATCAAAAAAGATATGGTTGCTAGGTTAAATTCCAAAAAGTAATTGGTCTTTGAGAGTTTCAGGAAATTTACCAAAATTAGAATCAAAGATTCGTGCAACCTGACAGTTGAAATTCATCCTTATAACTCTAAATAATTGAAAAAGATATAGTTGCTAAGTAGAGTTCCAAAAAATAATGGGTCTTTCAGAGTTTCAGGAAATTACCAAAATTAGAATTAAAGTTTTTTGCAATCTGACCATTGAAAATGATTATTAAATCTAAAAGGCATCAAAAAAGATATGGTTGCTGGGTAAAATTCCCTAAAAATAATGGGTCTTTGAGAGTTTCAGGAAATTTACCAAAATTAGAATCAAAGATTCTTTCAACCTGACAGTTGAAATTCATCATTATAACTCTAAATAATTGAAAAAGATATGGTTGCTAGGTAGAATGCCGAAAAATAATGGGTCTTTGGGAGTTTCAGTAACTTAACCAAAATTAGAATCAAGGTTTTTCGGCAATCTGACCATTGAAAATGATAATTTAAACTATAAGGCATCAAAAAAGATATGGTTGCTAGGTAAAATTCCAAAAAATAATTGGTCTTTGAGAGTTTCAGGAAATTTACCAAAATTAGAATCATATTTTTGAAAATATATGAAAATATAAACCACAAAATCGAAATTATACATAGAGTTCCTGATGAGTACAAATTGTTTAACATTTTTTGGCCCCTTAAGGGCATGCCCGAAGGGGTCATACCAAAAGTCCGCTATCATCAGTAAATGAGATGCATATAATCGAACTTGCATACAAAGTTTCAGCTTCCAAACATGAATACTTCAGAAGATTTCGCTTATTACTAGATATCTCGAAATACATTTTCGTTCGTTTTGTCGCCCTGGGGGCAAATTTCAAAATTCCGAAACCTTCGGCACAGAGAACTTTTATAGTGTTACTTATACCCTTATTACAAGGTTTCTATGATTTAAGGCGTAAGAGGAGTTCCAGCGGATCGCCTTTTTCGTTTTTGGACCCCCTAGAGGCCATGCCCTGAGGGGTCATACCAAAGTTCCGACACCCTCTGTGAAGTTGCTACATGTACATAATATGTGAGTCCATATCAGAGTTTCAACTTTTTAGCCCAAATGGCCTTGGAAATTTCTTCAGTTATTGGATATCGCGGAAATTCGTTTTCGCCCATAATTTGCCCCTAGGGCGTTTGACCGAAATTCCGAATCCACAGTGCGCTACTTCTGATCATACTCTAGTATGGTGCCGAGTTTCAAATTTGTATCTCTAATAGTTCCAGAGCTATCGGGCAGCATTACAAACGCACGTACGTACGTGCGTACATACGGACGGACTGCATTACATACATTGTAATCCCCTCGCTTTCGCTAAGCGGGGGGATAATAAAAGCATATTCTTATTTAGTGTTTCCAGCAGAGTGGAATGTGGATCCAAAAATTATACAGAAAGGTTTGACCTTGCCATTAATTGAGTTTGTGTTGTAATAAACATACTACAATATTATACCACTTGTATTGGTCTAACGTCAATTTATTGTACATTTACCGAAAAGTGTGTGTTGGGGGGATAAATTTGTCGTATAATTGAATGGTGTTTGTTTTCGGAATTACATATTACAATAGTGGTCTACTGACTTGATTTCTATTTTTTTCCAAGTCAGTTCGTGAAAAGGGGCTGAGGTTCAACTGTACATTTGATATATTTGATATTACTGATTATTCGCATTTCGTTTGGTTTTGTGCATTTTAAACATTTTTGAAATTATGGATTTCCTTTGTTTTGGGTTCTAGTGCTGCTGATGAGGAATTAATTTCCGAAATGGCCATACAGCTCATTAGAGTTATTGCAGTTGGAGTTAACATATGTGTTATGGTCTCATATTCATTTATTCCATATCCTTTCGTAAAATATTAACTAAACTTGCATCATATTTTTGCACTGTTGGTAGCTCCTCCCACTCCCATAAGGTTCAATGGGTTCTGTGGAGCGAGATTTTGATACAGTGCAATAACATGAAAGCATGTTAGTTAATGCACTGTTGAAGCATTTCCACCCATTTTAGTAGTATTAAACCATACTAAGATCAAAGGATTCATATTACAATTCAGGTTAAATTACAGCAAGTTGCAGTATTGCAGGCATCAATATAATATCAAATGAAAAAAATCTACATTTTCTTACATATTTCAGGTTAAATTACTGCAAGTTGTAGTATTGCGGGCACCAATATAATACCGAATGAAGAAAATTGCCTTTTCTTATATGTTTTAAGATAAATTACAACAAATTGCAGTATTGCTGGCATCGACATAATGGAATGGGGAAAATATTCCTTCTGTAATTTTTGGCATTAAATTACAACAAGTTTCAGTATTGTGGGCGCATCATTATAACATGGAACTGAGAAATGCCCCTTTTATTTTATTTTTGTATTTTACGAAAGGTTATGGAGTAAATGAACATGAGACCATAACGCATATGTAAACTCCAACTGCAATAATTTTAATGTATGGCCATTTCGGAAATTTATTCCTCATCAGCAGCATATTTTATTACTACAGGACTTATTTTTATTCAATTTTATTTATTTATTTATCTATTTTGCTTATTAAACAAAATGACGGCAATTTACAGTATTAAGATTTTCGAATACGAAAAGTGACTCTTTTACGATAGTTCTGATATGATAACGGCAAAATTGCAGAAAATTGCCCTTAACGTGTGAATCGTATTTGTTCATCGTGTGAATCGTGTGCGAGTGGTAGGGAATATTAAACGTTTGGAAACAATCGCCGTATTAAATTTTGATTATTTACAGTTCTTGTGTTGTTTAAGAGCTCTACTAATAATCAGAGCAGTCAGGATTCTATAATAGGTTAAAACGGTCAGGTCTCTGTGACTGGTCAGAGCAGTCAGGGCTCTATAACAGGTCAGAGCAGTCAGTATTCTATGACAGGTTAGAGCGATCAGGCCTCTATCACTGGTCAGAGAAGTCAGGGCTCCATGATTCTAGGATTGCTCCAAGTTAACTTAGGACTATTCTCATGACTGCTCCCCAAGTTAACTTGGACGAGAAATTATGTCTGCACCCTACTGTACTTATCATGAAGGGGATTTTTATATTCTCGCAAATTTAGAACATATCGAAGCGAACTCAGGGCACTTTAATGCATATTTGAACTAAATGTGTAAAATGATTAGTGAAATCAACATGTAGTCATTCTGATTTGCACTCGTGTTTGTACTAGATCTATTAAAAATTTCACAAGTGACAATGTTAAAGCAACTGTGTGAAGGGTTTCAGTTAAATAACTTGATTATTGGGAGAGTTATAGGTTTCATTATGAGTGAGGCTTGTACATCGCTTGTTATCAAATCGAGCAATTTGATTACACAATAATAATTAACGAGCTTAAGCGAGTTAATCTTAATTTGTAATCAAATAGCGAGATTTGATAACAAGCGATATTCAAGCATCACGAGTTGTGAAACCTATTTCTCTTATGATAAACCATTCTGTCGTGTTCTCCCAATTATGTTAAGTTGGGAGAATTTAGTTGTGTTTGTGAATACATTGAAGATTATGTACTTTAAACTTATCCTTGTAATGAATGTAAAGTCTATCAATTAGAACAAACCTGTGTGAAAGCTCGGTTGAATTGTAATTACAGTTTTAAACATTAATACAGTAATAAAATTAATTTCTGCTTGTCAGTTGAGTGAAAATGTTACGAATGATTTGAAATTAAATGTAGGTGTAAATTTTTCTGCCTCTGTGGTAACTGATTCTGATGTAAATTTCCATGCGTCAATGATCCCAATACACATTACATCATAACATCAACACAGAACACAGGAAGGAAATTAAACTTATTTTTAGCATTTCAAGTGGCCAAAATATATTCAACTGAATTAATAGGTATGTACACACGAAGCTCATTTTTTCATTTCTTCTTGCCAATGGAATAAAAAATAATGCAGACGACATAATGCAATGAGCACGGAATTTAAAAAAGAATTGCCATGACGTTGGTTTGACCTGATGTGTGACCTCTAGAACAACCAATGAAAATACGACTGAATTGTTATCTAATCGTATGAAAGGCCAATGAAATGATAGCATAAAAGTTATCACAAAGTGATACGAAAAATTATCTTATCTGTAAGAAATAGATATAGCTGCCACATCATAAGAGAATCTTTATTATCATATACTTAGTTCAAATATGATAAAAATTTTACCTCTAGATAAAACCAGATTATTTCAACAAAAATTCACGAAGCGGGCTAATATGACATCGTTATCAACTGGTTCCGGTAATTTTCGCATGCCTTTCCGTCACAAATCGGAAGCTTTATCACACGCAAGTTCGTGTATTTACGGTTGACGTATATGAAAAAAATATCATTACTTGTCATTTTTCATATCACACCCTTCATCAGCCCGCGGTAAAATTCATCCGTCGAGCCTGACGGCCTTCGGGCTGATATAACGACCTTGGGCTGATAAAGGATGTGATATGAAAAATGCCATGTAATAATCTATAATTATCGCATATCGATTAAAAAGTAACTTAGGATAAGACATGCATTGAAGTTAATGTGTGTGGGTAAGGGAAAGCTTTACATGCTTTTACCTATATTTAGAGTGCTTTAGGATTAAACATGCATTTTTATCTCACCTGGCTTTTTCCATCACTTTGCGTCCGTCGTCTTTCAACAATTAAAAAAAAACTTCTCCTCTGAAACCACTAGGCCAATTGCAACCAAACTTAGCCTGAAGCATAACTAGGGTATGAAGTTTCACAATTGTGTTCAATTAGTCTGAAGACGAAAGAACATGACCGTTGTTGCTAAAAATAGAACATAGGGGAAAATTGCCGTTTTTCGCAAATAAGACAAAAACTGTTACAGATTAAAAAAAAACTGACGAGATAAAAATGCTCAACATGGCAACCCGCCCTGAAATTTTGAAGAAAATCCGAAAACCCGCAAAATTTTCAAAATTAAAGATATTTTGTTTTATTGTAAAAACTATAACAGATAGAAATCAACTTTAAAATGCAAAAACGTTCATCATACCAAGCCCTATCCACCTAGAAAATATTAATACCCATATAGGAGTTATTGCCTTTTATTTGTCAAATTTTCGTTCTTCTATACATTTCGTCTAATATTTCAATTCGATTTGAGATAGCCTAAGTTTGAATAGCAAAAGAAAACAGCTTATGAAAAACTACAATTTCTAAATATGTTCAACAGGTTACCATCTCATCAAAGATGGCCGCCACCGGGGAACATTATACAGTTATTTCATGGCCTTGAAGGAAACAGCAATAAGTATTTTCCCGAAGTGATTGAAATATCTTTCGAACTGTTGCCTGAGGCCGAAGGTCGAAGGCAACTGTTCGCAAGTCATTCCATCATCGAGGGACAATAGTTTTGTTATTTCCTTAAACAGATGAAATAACTGTTTTATTAACGTATATAAAGAATAAAACAAATCTTGCATATAAAAAAGGTACACGGGTAGAAGTTGAATGGCATCGCACTGCGTAATATTTTTTTTTTTTTGTGCATGGAACAGTTCGGCTGGAAATCATTAAACTGTTAACTGTTTCGCCCGACGTTGAAATTATCATGAAAATAGTTAAAAATGCTGCATATGAATATATTACGAAAGCCGGATAGTGTCGATAGATTTTTTTTTATTTTCTTAATAAAGAAAATCTCACAAAAACAAAATTATCTTGTTATTTCGAATTAAAAATATTTTTCTCGGAAAAACGAAACTTCTTGCTTTATAACGCGATAATTATCTCGTTATTTCGAATTAAAAATATTCAAAGGTTACTACGTTACAACGCGATCATGATCTCGTTATTTCGAATTAAACAATATTTTTTCTCGGAAAAACAAAATTTATTGCGTTATTGCGATAATTATCTCGTTTGAACGCAATAATTATCTCATTATTTCGAATTAAAAATATTTTTCTCGAAAAAAACAAAACTTATTGCGTTATGGCGCGATAATTATCTCGTTTGTACGCAATAATTATCGCGTTATTTCGAATTAAAAAAAATCACCGGAAAATCAAAACTTATTGCGTTATAACGCGAAAACCCGTTTATAAAAAAAGGTACCCAACAGCCACGCACATTCATTTATCGCCCCTACACCTGTCCAGTGTATTTCGGCAGCTTTTCGTAAACAGATGAAACGGATGATATTCTTTTGAGTTGCTTTTATTTTTGTGGTCTCAAGTTTGCCTCATCAGGGTACCCTTGAAACAAACAATACTTTGAATAATGTAATCAGATAATTCTTATGCCTATCGGAAACCAGGGTAGTTTCATGAACAGTCTAACAATCTTTTATTATCCGAAAACATTTAACAACTACTAGTAATTGAAAATGCTCTAAACACATTAACATATACTAACTCGTTCACACGACATACTAAGTCGTGCATGGCCACATGATACTCATACACCATGGGGCTTTTAACAACGAGTTTTGCTCATACTTATAGCTACCTCGTGGCCACGACTTAGTATGTCGTTGCCACAACTTAGTATCTCGTTGCCACGACTTAGTATCTCGCGGAAACGACATAGCTTTGCTGAATGATAAGAAAAAGAAGGGAAACGGGGAATGTGTCAAAGAGACAACGACCCTAAGGGGAGCAATAACAACTCAAAGCCACCATAAGATCTTCAATGAACGGTGAGGAAACCCCACACCCAACGGTAGGTCGGAGTTGGCCCCTAAATAAAAGAGTAATCAAGTTCAGCGAAATAAGCATCTTCCTAGACTCCTATAGACATAAAGTGAACTAACTAGAAAACAGACAAGACACACAAAGGCTTAATCAATTTCCTGACTTAGGACAGGCGCAAACCTGTCCGCCAATGTATTGATTATGTTATACTTCCGACGCTTTCTGCGCGACATTTCAGATTTAAACAATAAAGTAAGTTAGAACCGAACCGTCAATCCAAAACGAATAATCCATGGACTATGGCAACATCGAAAACAAAAAAGAAACAGAGACACATCATTAGTACGACACAGAAAAGAAAAAAAATGAAGACACACACACAAAGATGAACAACACGCACCCAATAAAAAATCAGCCATCACATTGACACATCCTAGTTTTGATATTTGTATTTAATGAATTATGCTGTACCGGCGCGCATTACTAAGACATACTAGATGTGTGAAACTGTTTACTATTAACCAGATAAGGGGGCAAGACCTTTTCTGTTAATGTGTTTTGGGGATTTTCATTAGGTTATTACAGTCATTTTATAGTTAGCTTGACCAGTGTGGCTGGCAGACATAAAGTCAGTCTACAACTTTAACTGCTGGACTAATAATTGGTCTTCATCACCTTTTGTGAACTAATTTGTATCTTTAGAAATGCATTTAGTAACAGATCATGTAACACATAATTAGTTTGTTTGGTCATATAATCCCTAACACCTTCTTTGAGATTCATCTAGTAGCACCTGATTTTGTCAATTAATCTGTTTGTTTAGTTTTAAATCCAGTTTCATGTGATAATTAATCTTGACACCTTTACAGCTTGTCAATGCTTTAAGGAACAAGTTTTTTAAAATTTGTTTTGTAAAAGGCAATCAATGTTGATTGGGATTTGTAGCCAAACAGGGAGATTTTGTGCTTTATGAAGTGTTACTAAATAAATTTCTAAAGGTTAAACAAGATGACAAAAGATAATAATTGTTAATTAACAGTCAAGCAGGCAGTTTTGCAGTGATTCAAACAGACTTCTAATTAGTCTGGTCAATGTAACTATAAAATGACTGTAAATGTTTTTGATGAAATAAATCAGTTGTTAACTGTTTTTTGGACCTTTTGATTTTTATGCCCTCAGATCGAGGATGGGGGGGGGGGTCATATTGTTTTTGTCCTGTGTGCCTGTCCGTCTGTTTATCTTAAACTTTAATCTTGGCTATAACTTTTGAACTATGTAAAATAAACTTCTCATACTTTGCAAGTGTAAAGGTCTAGTCAAAAGGAACATAAATATAAAAAAATAGGTCAGGTCAAAGGTCAAGGTTACAGAGGTTAAAAGGGGGATGAATTGGCTGTTTTTCAATATTAGACTATATAATCCTTATTATTTATCCTATTGAAACGGAGTTTGCTTTATGTTTTTGCAAATAAAACTGCACAACTGTAGTATGCCGACAAATTTGACGTAGCATTTACCGTACCCAAAAGGGGCTCAATGGAAAAAATGAATATTTTTATAATTTTTTTTGTTAGATCTTGATGCAGTGTTTTTCTGTAGGTTTCTTATATCATGTTTAATCATATACATTTAACAATTAAATGCATTTTCAATAAACAAGAGGCCCGAATGGCTTCACCCGTTTCATCCTATTCATAATAATGGGGTTGAAACGGGTGTTTTTATGGTAGTAAACAACTTTTGAACTATGTAAGGCAGATTTTTAATACTTGGCAAGTGTATAGGTCTAGTCATTCAGGTCAAAGGTCAAGTTCAAAGAGGTCAAAAAGGGATGAAATTGGGTATTTTCATATATTTTACTGTAGAATCTGGGGGCGTGTGCAGTGTTTCACAAACACATCTTGTTTCTGTTCTGTTAAAATAGGTATGGCCATTTACCCGTGAATTTATTTTATTCAGCATACTTATTTTGCGAATGCAGTAAATCTTCTTGAAAACTCCTCTAACAGGTCACATATGACATACACTGTCAGAACAAAAGCAATTCAAATGTATTTTCATACATTTAGAAAAAAGATCCAGCCACTGAACTTGCCACTTGATTGCAATTTTGACAATATTTGTAATCACGTTTTTGTTTTGGTTCTCGGTGTCATTTGATTAGTACCATCCTCTCAAACAATGTAAAATACTTAAGACTGACACAAAAGGCTTTTTACAGTAATATTCGACTGCAAGTATTCCAGAAAACATACAAGTGTGGAATATATTAATTTCATTTTCGAGAAGTTCTCGCACCCGTGACCACCTTACACGATTTTTTGACAACATTTGAACATAGTCTGAATATAAATGACCAAATATAGGAACAAAATTCACCCCTGAATGGCCATACTTTGACTTTGTGTAAACTGTTCAAGGGAATTAAAAAGCACTGTTTGCTGTTAATGAGGTGCGGATGGGGGAACCATTCTATGTTAATGTGTTTGGAGCATTTTCAGATAGTTGTCAACTTTTTTTTTTGGATAATTTAAGATTGTTAGCCTGTTAATGGAACTCCCCTTGCTCTCGATAGGCATAAGGATTATTTGACTATATTATTGAAACTATGGTTTGTTTAAATAGACCCCTGATGAAGAAATATCATCCGTTTCTTTAAGTTTCGAAAAGCTTCCGAAACACACTGGTGATTGGTCCGAAAAAGGAATGTGCGTGGCTGTTTGTTACTTTATTTTCATACAAACGAGTTATCGCGTTATAATGCAATAAGTTTGGTTTTTCATAGAAAAATATTGTTTAATTTGAAAGAACGAGATAATTATTGCGTAATAACGAGATGACTATTGCATACAAACGAGATAATTATTGCGTTGTAAGTTATAACGCAATAAGTTTTGTTTTTCCGAGAAATTTTTTTTTAATTCGAAGTAACGAGATAATTATTGCGTAATAACGAAATAACCATGCGTACAAACGAAATAACTATCGCGTAGTAACGCAATAAGTTTGTTTTTCCGAGAAAAATATTTCAATTCGAAATAACGAGATAATTATTGCGTAATGACGAGATAGCTATTGCGTAATAACGAGATAGCTATTGTGTTCAAACGAGATAATTATCGCGTTATAACTGAATAAGTTTTGTTTTTCCGAGAAAAATATTTCAATTCGAAATTACGAGAAAATTATTGCGTAATGATGAGATAGCTATTGCGTAATGATGAGATAGCTAATTCGAAATAACGAGATAATTATTGCGTAATAACGAGATAACTATTGTGTTTAAGCGAGATAATTATCGCGTTATAACGCAATAAGTTTTGTTTTTCCGAGAAAAATATTATTAATTCGAAATAACGAGATAATTTTGTTTTTGTGAGATTTTTTTTACTGAGAAAATAAAAAAAAAATCTTTTGACACTATCCGGCTGTCGTTATAAATGTAACTATTAGTTGATAACATTTAATAAGGATCATATGAGACAATGTTATGAATTGTTACTTCTTAAAAACTTTTTCATACGTCAAGTTGATATGAAGTAGGCATGGAAGTATGATGGTCATTGTACAAATGTAGGATTGTAGTACCGGTCATAAATCCAAAATGGCCATACACTTCAGATCTTAGTTGCATCGTTCGTCCATCGCCATTATCCGTCAACAATTTCAAAAATATTCTCCTCTGAATGTGTTTAGCCAATTGCAACCATCTTGGCCTGAAGCATGACCGGGGTATGCAGTTTCAAAATTGTGTTCGATTATTCGGAAAACTAAACAACATAGCCATAGCTGCTAAAAATAGAACATAGGGTAAATTATTTTTTTTTGCAAACAAGTCAAAAACTGTTACAGATATCAAAAATTTGAAAGGAAGTAAAAATTATCAGCATTGCAATGTCTAACCACCCTGCAATTTTGAAGAAAATTCGAAAACCCGAAATGGATTTACTGCACTTTTTTCCATAAAATTTTCAAAATTTTAAGATATTTTATTTTTTATTTAAAAACTATAACAGATAGAAGTCAGCCTGCAAAAATGTTCAGCATACAAGCTCTACTAACCTGGAAATTTTTAAAGAAAATTTAAATACTCATGTAGGAGTTATTGCCCTTAATTTGTCAAATTTGCGTAATTTTATACATTTTTACGTTAAATTAAAAAAAAGATTTGAGATAAAGGTTAAGTTTGAATAGCAAAGCGTTCAGTTTATCAAGTACTATAATTTCTATATATGTTCAACAGGTTCACATCTCATCCAAGATGGCCGCAACCGGGGAAGATAGATTAACACAGGATTGTATGGGATAATGCTGTAAATTGTTACTTCTTGAAAACTGTTTCATACATCATGTTAATATTAACTAGGCATGGAAGCAGGATGGTCATTAACCAAATGTAGGATTGTAGTATCGATCATAAATCCAAGCTGGCTGCCACTGCAGATCTTAGTTTTTACTTTGGACCTAATTCTTTAAATTCCTTTCATCTATCATGTAAATATTTAATAGGCATGGTAACATGATGGTCATTTACCAAATTTTGCATATCTGTACCAATAACAAATCCAAACTGGCCGCCACTGGGAACATAGTTTAACATAGGACCCTCTTAGAAATATTGTGAATTTTTAATTAAAAATCTGTTTCACACATCAATTTGATATTAACTAGGAATGGTTATGATGTAACATAATGTCTAACAACAAATTTATTATTTTAGTATCCATCACAGATCCAAGATGGCCACAACTGCAGCTCATAGTTTAACAATGTTGTAAATTGCTATTTCTTGAAAAGCGTTTCGCAAATCAAGTTGCTATTACTAGTAACTAGGAATGGTAACTACAAAATTTTGTTTATTGGTACCAGTCAGAAATCAAAAATGATCGCCACCATGGAGTACACTTTAACATAAAACTTCTTGAAAATTGTTTCAAATATCAAATTTACATATAAATAGGCAATTTAACATGACAGTAATCTACTATATGACTGACATAAGATGAATTGCTAAACCCTGTGGGAAATGTTATTTGACCAGTAGCCACGAGGTGAGCGATTCAGCTCATTTGTGAGCCTCTGGTTTTACATGACAGCGATTGTAAGAACACTTTGCCAAATAATTTTATGTTTGCTGACGATCCCGTAAATTGACCTAGATGTGGTATTGCTCGCTGAAACCGGTGCTACGGGGGCAGTTTTGAACTTACTTTGAGGTATTAGAACATGTCATTATTGAAGGCCTCATGGTGATTTCAAGACGAAGAACAACAATAAAAGCGTTGATCCATTGCTTTGCGTTACCATGTTTTTGTAGAGACTGTGTCTCATGTACATTTACTCCATATCCCTTCATTGCTCATTGGCTTATATTTGTGTGGGTAAGGTAAAGCCTATACCTACCTATAGTGTGATTTAGGATTGAAGATGAAAAACATGTTTTAATTCACTGTCCGGAATATTCAGATATACGTAATAATATTTTTGACAATATATATCTAATATCGAAAATTTTATCAGCATGTCTGATGATGAAAAGTAAATATTTTCATTCTATGATGAAAATCTTTGTTTTTGTACAGCCAAAATCTGTCATGATTTTCTTTTAAGGAAATGAAGTCTTCTTTCTTCTTCATATTATTTTGATGTTTTATCATTATAGAACAACTGAATTCTTTAATAGCAGACTCTAATTACTCTTAAGAGTGACTCTTTTATGTTAATTCTGTATTGTGTATGATGTTGTTATTAAATTGTAAATGATATATATGAATTGGGACTTTAATAAAGTATTTGTCTTGCATTGGAATATCTGTTTGTATGAAATATTTAGTTATTGGGGTTTGATATTTTTTTAAATTTTTTTATTTTTTTGTTGTTGTTGTAATTGCAGGTTTTTTATACGGGCTACCTGCAAATCATACTAATTGATCACACTCTTAAATTTACATTTTCAAATTCTAAATGAATACATGTGTTTTTATCCTTGCCTCGGGGCACAATAAGCAGTCTATTGTGCAAGACGCATATAAAAAAAATAATAAAAATAAAAAAAAATAAATAAAAAATACCAGGCGTTTTATATTTCCTGTAGTTGGCATTACATACCCTATTACCGGCAATCCCATCTACAGTGGCTATCACATCTACAGATATGTAAACAAGTTTGCAGTGACAGATCGTAAGTCTTTTGCTGTATCATAACTATGTTTATATTCCATTGAACCTTCCCATTGTTTATTTATTTATAATACATGCATAGGTTAACATATGAGTCGAATACTACTGTATGTAGTATCAAAGATCGGGAGTTTTCGCTGTAGTAAAGTACATTTTTAAAGATTATTACAGGGAATCGTCCGAAAAATAGTTTTATTTTGCAATACTAAGGAAAATAGCTTTAGAATTTTAATAAATATAAAAAATATATGTCTTGATTTATCATATATCAAAAACTGTTATCCATTTACCTCCTCATATGGACGAAATCATCATTTTATTTCAGAAGTAAAACTTTAATTGGCTATCACAAACAACAGATATAGTTATAACTGGGAAGTGGCAATCCCGTACTAATATAAAAATCATGCCATTTGATTATAATTGATCACTTTATTACATTGGTGTCATGTTTTTTCTACATTTTGGGGCTGTGAACAATGTTATGACCATAAACATTTTCAAAAAGTGTCGGTAGAGTGCAGAATGTTCGGCTGTAAACAACTTGGTTTCGTTCTAAAGTTATTGTGAGGAAAGTAAAAAAAAAAAAAAAAAAAAAAAACTTAAAAGGGCATAATCTTAGAACCCACTATACCTTTGAGCTTAAATTATAGTTGGCATGACTTTTGTTTTAAAGAAGTGAAACCAAGTTTTAGACACTACGTTATTTCTTAAACATGTTATCACGGGGAAACCTTCTACGGAAACGGACGGAAAGACAGACAGAAATACGCAAGGACAGACCCATAATTAAGGTTTTTACATAATACCTTGCGACTTTGTGAGGCGGGGTGTAAAAACCATAAAACACTTAAGGTTAAATGGTTGTTAATTCCTAGGTAAAACGGCAGTGCGGTTAGTATTTCCCTATTTTGAATTTGAGTTTTCCTCATTTTTTATTTCTTTTCTTCCATATCATTTTATTATTTATCGGTACAAAAATTTCAATTTTTTTAATATTGAGAAAACGGGTTCATTAACTTCGTTAGAAAAGTAAATACGAAGGTTAGCTATGAATAGGGATAAACAAGTATTCATACTCTTCCGCTTCTTTTTACCAACTTTGTAACCCACCCTTTGCAACCTCCAAATCAAGTAGTTCACAACTTCTTTTTTCCGAAATCTAAGCTCCTTTTCCTAATCTCCCGCGCCTGGCATCCTCCCCTTTACCAACACTGTATTTAATTCCTCTAATTATAACCCCCTCATCTCCAGAACCCCGTTTCTATGTTCATCCAACGCATTAATATTGATGTATCCATGCTAAAATCACAAAGACGTCCATACTACCTTAAAAGATGATATTTGCAAATATGGAAATTTATCGGCATGTCTTGCTAAAAATTATGTATTAGTATCATATTTCATAACACATTAAGTCATCAAATCGAAGATTGGCGACTTTTTCTTTTTATTCCTTTTCGTATAATGTGGCCGCGGACGTAAGCGGTATTGTTAACGTTATGTTTTCTTTTTTTATGTCACCAAAGACGAAGTCAGGGTGACATGTTATTCTACGTTTCATCTGCTTGTTCTTCTTTTTTTATTACTATTCATCCAATAAACTGGGGATTAAATATCTTCGGAACTATATTGCAGAATTTGCCAAGAGCGCATGATACGCTCGTCTCCACTTTAAAGCAAATGCAAATGATTAAATGGTTCTTGAAATTTAAAAGTCCATCTAATCAAATTTGACAACGGACTTGTATCAATTATTTCATCTGATTTTATACAAAAAAAAATGTAACTGGTTTAGGGGTAGTGACCACATAAAATAAAAAAAATATCAATGTTTTCCATAATAAAGACTTAATTTACTTCAAAGTTCAACAACTCTGGGATGGAAAGTCTGCCATTTAAAAAAAACATAAGGGGTTATCTTTTGTCGTACTCAACATTCCTACAAAGTTTCAAGAAAATGATCAACGAGCTCTCTAGTTAAAGTACAACATGTGGACGGAAATTGCAATGTCATGCTTTTTGGATACAAGTCCCATAACTCTAGAACGAAAAATTCACCGATAAAATAAAACAATAGGGAGCTTTCTTCCATCGTACCCAACAATCCTGCAAAGTTTCAAGAAAAATTATCAAAGCATTCTCGAGTTAGAGAACGACATGCGGATGTAACTTGCAATTTCATTCTTTTTTGAAATAATCAAAGTCCCATAACTCTGGAATAAAAAATTCATCTACAAAATTAGACAATAAGGAGCTTCATCAATCATATCCAACAATCCTGCAAAGTTTCAAGAAAATCTTTTAAAGCTTTCTCTAGTTAAAGTAGGACGTGTGTACAGAAATTGCAATTTCATGCTTTTTTGGAATAATAAAAGTCCCATAACTCTAGAAAAAAAAAATCCACCGACATAATTAAACGATAGGGAGCTTTCTTCCATCATACCCAACAATCCTACAATGTTTCAAGAAAAATTATTAAAGCGTTCTCTAGTTAGAGTGCGAAATGTGGACGGAAATTGCAATTTTATGCTTTGTTTTAAATAATCAAAGTCCAATAACTCTGGGACAAAAAATCGACAAAATAAAACGATAGGAGCTTTCGTCCGTCATACCCAACAATCTTACAAAGTTTCAAGAAAAACGATCAAAGTGTTCTCTAGGTAGAGTACGACGTGTGGACGGACGGACGGACGGACAGACGGACGGACGGACACCGGTATACCATTATACGTCCCGTAAAAGACGGTCGTATAAAAAACAAAACAAGAAAAAAAGAAACAATTCAAAATGGCCTTAATTTCAGAGATGGCTGCAAAAATACGTAAAAATTTCAACTTCGTCAGATTTCAACGAAAATTGATTTCTGGGTAGATTTCGTAGCCGCAAATGAGACGGAATGATCGAATTGGTTGTCTGGGGTGACAGCTACTATTGCTTGCAATTGCTAATCTAATTATTATAAATAATAAATATTTTCAAATAAATAATTTAATCTTGTTGCCAGTGAAAATAAATAAATAATCCTATATGTCATGAAAATAAATAGTTTAATGTTGATTAGAAGAATAAATTTTATATTGCAAATGTGAAAAAATAATTTGATGTGACATTATTTTGGTGAAAATAAATAATTTGTTCGAAATTTTCATGAAAATAAATAATTTTTCTAGGCCAAACCGCCCAAGCCTCCCCCTGGAAATCAAATGGTCGTACCCTAAATATCTCTAAAATTACTACCCTTTTAACATTATCTGAACTACGGCATCACCCGAGTACTTTTGTCAATAAGAAGATATTCTAAAAAATAATTACAATTCAAATCATGTCAATTTGTATGTTTAACATCCGTGAAGTTACCCTGATTCGCAAATAAATGCAAAAACGGTTATCTAGGAAGCTAACTGAATGAAATACAAATAGATAACCAGTTATTTAGCTCACCTGGCTATAGCAAGTGTGAGCTTTTGCCATTACTTTTCGTCCGTCGTCCGTCCGGCGTAAACTTTTCTTTAAAGATCTTCTACTCTTTAACTACTGGGCCAATTGGAACCAAACTTGGCCACAATGGTCCTGATGTGGTCCTCTACAAAACAGTTGTTTTTTGGGTTCGCACCTCAACCAAGATGGCCGCCAGCGGGGAACATAATTTTAACATTTGACCCTCTGGGAAAAGACATTCAAATATATTCTCCCTTGAAAGTGCCGAGTCAAGTAGAACCATACAATAGTCCTTAGGTGGTCCCCTGCAAAAAAAAAAATAGTTTTAACATTTGACCCTATGGTAAAAGACATTCAAAGATCTTTTCCTCTAAAACTGCTGAGCCAATTGGAACCAAAATTGGCCACAATAGTCCTGAAGTGGTCCCACCAAAAAAAAAAAACACATGTTTTACAGGTCATCACTATATCCAAGATGGCTGCCGGCGGGGAACATAGTTTTAACATTAGATCCTATGGGAATACACATTTAGAGATCTTCTCCTCCAAAACTACTGAGCCAATGGGAACCAATCTTAGCCATAGTAGTCCAAAGGTGGTCCCCTGCAAACAAAGTTGTTTTTCAGGCCAGCACTCTATTCAAGGTGGCTGCCAGTGGGGAACACCATTTTAACATTAGATCCAAGGGAAACACTTTCAAAGATCTTCTCAAAATCTGCTGAGACAACTGGTACCAAACGTTGCCTCTATTGTCTTAAGGTTGTCCTCTGCAAAAAGGATATTTTTTTTTCAGGCCAGTGCTATATCCAAGATGGCCGATAGCGGGAAACTTAGTTTTACATTGAACCCTTTGGGAAAAGACATTTAAAGGTCTTCTCCTCTGAAAGTGCTGAGACAAGAACCAAACTTTGCCACAACAGTGTAAGATTGTCCCCTGCAAGAAAAGATTTTTTTTCAGGTCCATGACCAAACGTCTTTCTCTGTTGCCAAATTGTCATTAAACATGGTTGCCATCAGGGAACTTACTAAATTGGACCCTTTGAGAAATGCATACAGATGTCTTCTTCTATAGAACTTCTGAATGCATTTATTAGAAATATGGCATGGATTACTTATGAGGTGTTGATCCAGATAGCAGGCAGTAGGGGAAAATGGTTAAATGTTTGACCATTTGACATAAAGGTTTCTTTACATAGTTTGAAATTGATACCATTTAAAAAAGACGTTTTTTTACTTATTGTATTGGTCATAGTCCAGGCGAGCGATACAGGCTCTTCAAAGCCCCTTGTTCATGGAATTTACTGGTCAGCGATGCTTTATTTTGCCAAACTCGATGAAAGCTCCGGTAACATATAAAGGCCACCAACTGATTATAAGAAAAATTTCTTGTTGGAACTATATGTTAACTACGCAACCTTCTTTTAATACTAGTAATTTTGTTAGTTTTTTGTAGCTTTAATCCCAGAGGATTCCGCCTTTATACAGTACGAAATGAAAAGCTAGATTTCATATACATTTAATCAAATGTTGTATATTTTATTAGCGTCGAAATTCTTGAGTTTTATAAAGGCGTTTTTAGATGACAAGTATTTTAATGCGGATTTGAAAATTGCAAATTTCTTCCTCAAAATCTCCGAAGTCTCAAAAGATCGTAAGTCAGTAATTTGTCCTGAATATTCATAGATATATTAGCTACATTTAAAGCACAAAAGACAAATATGTAATTGAATATTAATATGATTTATTTGTAAGTGAAATCATTACCTTCTTCTGTCTTCAAGTTGTTTACAAATTTGCAAACGGGATAGCCACTGTAGATGGGATTGCCGGTAATAGGGTGTGATTACGTTAAAGAGAAAAATATATTAGGTTTCCGGAAGAAAAAGTTTACTGTTGCGAAAAAAAATATATTACATTTCCAGAAAAAAAAATCGCCTTTCCACAAAAGAAATATCTTACCTTGTAAAATATTAGTTAGCAGGGGAGAACAGGCATATTTGGAAACAATAACATTATTTTTCTGAAAGGTTATACATTTCTTTTTTGAAAACACTACTGTCCAAATGCGAATCGAGAAATTCGTAATAAGTAATTCAAATAACCATATATAATTCATTAATAAAAATGGATAATTCATTTAGTATTATTAACAAATCATTTATATATATATCTGTAATTCGTTTATTAATATTAATAATTGATTTATTTATTTTCGATTTTACTTCGATTTTTGTAAATTCCACTCCTTTGTTCATTCGGTATTCTATTGCCGTTTTTATATTCATAATTATTTATAAATATTTGTATTTCATTTCTTAATATTTATATTTCAGTTTTATATATTTATAGAGATGATCATTTTAAAAATATAATTAATTTATCTATATATATTGATAATTCAATATAAACAATTGATATATTAATATTAATAATTGTGGCTTATTTCTGAACATTTATTATTCATTTATTAATATTTATAATTCAATTATCATTATTATTAAATCATTTATAAACATTTTATTTCATTTAATTCATTTATTTATATTAATAATTAATTAATTGTATTGGCAATTCATTTATAAATATTATCATTAATAAAAAAAAATTCATAGAATGCAATTGCGGCATACTTTAAGGCCAAATTGGCTTACTTTGCAATTTGTATTGAATTGACAGTTTTTAACATATTATGTCAAATACCTTTAAGAATTAATAATTGGTGATTAACATTTGTTCAGAGGTTACTGTGTTTTACCCTCCTCAACTCCATGTTGTTTGTTTACTTATTTTGCACAGAAAACAGACGAACTCGATAAGAAACAAGTAAATCATGCTTATGAATTCTATACAATATTATACTTTACAAAGACATTGAAAACAAAAGGAAATACATAAATGATGTGTGTGTGTGGGGGGTGGGTGTTTCATTGCCCATAAAAATTCATGTAATAACGAATCGTTTAGAACATGGGGGAAAGGGTTCCGGTCTC
This sequence comes from Modiolus philippinarum, assembly GCA_002080025.1. NCBI lineage: Eukaryota > Metazoa > Mollusca > Bivalvia > Mytilida > Modiolidae > Modiolus > Modiolus philippinarum. Next base: position 82,762 of record MJUU01021722.1, read on the forward strand.
CAAGACTTCAAAATAGGACCGGTTGCCATGGAAATAGCAAAAAGGCAGGAAAATAAAAGTGCTTGGATTTGGATGAAAATTTACAGGAAGGTTGCTTTGGACATGAAGATTCAATGTCCGGTCTCCAAGACTTCAAAACGGTGACTATTGCCATGGAAACATAAAAAGGCAGGAAAAAATTCAAAATGCTCAAAATTGAATAAAACTCAACTGACAGATTGCGTAGGTTGTGTGCAAGTGATTTGTAGCCCTGATTTCTGATTTTGGAGTTCGTTTGGGATACTTTAGCATCAGAATCCTGATACAATTATAAACTTTATTATATTTAACTTCCTTGGCCCATAAAAATAGTACTTCAGTTCTAAGGTCATATCACTGTTTGTCTTTAGTTTTCTATTAAAATTAGAAATACTTTCACAGTTTTGTGTTGAAATATCAAGGCTATCCCAAATTCTTATAGTTGAGAGATAAAGGAATATCTAATAAGGGACAATCTAGTAAAAAGAACAGTGATATTACTACCATTTCTCAAGTGATAAACAGTAGTGGTGTGAAAAGATGGAGGGAACAAACTGGTTAACTGACTGGGGACTAGTTTATGTTGAATTTCATAAAACATTTAAAGTTTTTTTTAACTTACGTTTCTCTTCTTATGATTCCCAGCGTTTCCCTATAAATGATTTCAGTTTTTGTAAAGATTGGAAGTCCAGTAATAATTCTTGCAGCTTCAAGTTGAATTTTTCCAAATTGTCTGAATAAACTCTACCAAAATTATCCCATATCTCGCTAGCATATTCAAAAATTTGTGTTTTATATAATGAATAGAAATTTTCTCCTGCGTCCTGTTTCGAAGCACTGGACATAAATTTATCAAAATGGTTATTCTTTTTAGCCTCCCCATTGAATGTAACACCTGAATGTTTGTGACTACTTGTAATAAGTATACTTTGTCCATTTAATTTAAAATTTAGATTTGGAGTTTCTATATTCTAAACTAGTATTATCTGAGTTATATTTGGATAAACGACATCAACTAATTTTTTGAACAATAGTTTAATTGTTTCAAATCATGATCAATCACAGATGTAATCTGTAACGGATTATGACTTCAATAACCAAACGATGTATCATCAGCAAATAGGCGATTGAGTTAAATTGATTTATCAGCAATATCGTTAAAATACACGATAAAAAGGAAAGGGCAAAAAACAGACCATCGTTGTACTCAGGCTGGAATGCGGCAAGGCAACGATGATGATTGGTTGACCACAACTTTTTGTTTTCTGTCATTAAGGTAATTTTTAAACCAATTTAACAGTGTTCCATCAATGCCATATGCCTTTAATTTATCTACAAATCCCCTATGCCAAACTCTATCAAAGGCTTTGGAGAAGTCACAGAAAACAAAAAAATGGATTCTTTCTTTTCTAAAGTGTTCAGGATACTATCACACATTTCTATCAAACGAAACTCTATACTCTATCCATCAAATATGTTACCACAATTTTTGGACAACAGTGTAGTAAAATATTAGACTAAAATGTTACACTTTAAACAAATCAGAGGATAGGAAATTTTTATTTAATTTTATAATATTTTATAGCATACAATTTAGCAATGGGATTAGGTACAAGTTATTAAAACTTACTGTATGCCTTCTTCCAACAAAAACAGATGATATGACAAAAAGCAAACATCATACATATATCTATGTAGAAATGAACGGCAAAAACGTTAAAGATGAAATATAATGCACACTATATTTTCTTAAATTAACGAAAACATTCTACTCTTTGACGTACAACATTTCTTTTATTCTATATTGTAATACAAAGACGCTTGGTAGAACGACTACATAATGATAAATTATGTCATAGTCAAAGTTTAAAGTAGCAACATAAATAGGAAGTAACATTTTCTAAGGAATTACAAGAAGCATTTAAATCACAGTAGCAATTTCTGGGCAAATTATATGATTAGAGCAAAGGAGAACATTGTGGTTATAAAATTGCATAGGCATTGGTAATCAATACTGAATACTAAATTCATCTAACCATTTTCATTATTTTTGAGCAAGAAAAAGTGTTAATTCACATTAATTTATTAATAAATATTAAAATGCTTCGTTGATCGATTTGGAATAGTATTTTTTTCAGTACAAAGCTTAAAAATTATTAAATTTTTCTACACATTTTTCCCATGTAACTTATAAATCGTTGTAACTTAAAACAATTATTTTATTTACCTGATTAAAACAATCATTCTGCTGGACGTTTATTTCGTCGGTATTTTACCCACAATACATTAAAAAAATCACAAATGAAAAATCGCTTGGTTAAATGAAGTAGGAAAATTCCGATTCAGCGGGAAAGGTGTTGATTTTTTTTATAGGAAAAGTAATAAATTTAATTTATGGAATAGTAATCTTTTAATACGGAAATGTAAAAAAACATTCTGAACAAATAATGCTATTTTGCGGAAATGTAAAACGCCGTCTACAGAAATAAGAGAAATAGAATTCTTGCATTTCATTAGTAGACAGCATTTTGTCATTTTCTAATATAAGTTAAAAGGTAAATGTTTCTTTTTCTTTTTGGACGAGAAGATGTAATTATGGCATAAACAGAATTACATAAACCCCTTCAGAGTCGTGTGATAACTTTAATCATATATTAGATGAAAACTAAAAATCAATCAAGTATAACAATATGAATTGCGAAACATAAGTTTTTCTATACAAAGACAGTTTGATGTTTTGAACTTTTTGTAACGTTTGGTGTGTGAATTGTTAACAAGTTTTTATGCATATAATTTGAGACAGCAACATGTTTCAATTATTTGAACTGTGTAAAATCATGATAATTGTTCAATCGCATTATCACCTATGCTGATTTTAAGAAATCAATTACTAATAACAAAAAAGCAATAGGTATTGAAAAGAAATTATCACTGACGTAATCTACCCTTTTGGCTCATCTGTAGTTTCCTCATACTTTTCGCGATTTGAAATAAAATATGTATTCATTCCAACTTCTTGTTTTAGACTCTTAATCTGATTGTTACCATATAAATGACAATTTCTAACTTTTTCCATACAACTTCCGTAAGTGAACGCTTCACAGTGGACATCTTGAACACAGAACGATTCACATATTTCCATTGAGTCAATACAAGTATTGGTTTCCTCAGATCTCCTTTCCATCCCAATGATTTTTGTATTTTGGAATGTAGTGTAATTTGCGAGAATTTTGGTAACAAACACAATGCTTCGCGAATGAGCTGACAATTTAGCGTATTTAGGGTATTTATTCTCTGCAAACAAGAAACAATTATGCTCACTACCTTCTTTATAAGTGATAGCTTCGCAATGAACATTTTTCGTGCAAGTGTCAATGCATTCTGTAAAAGACATTTGAGTACGTTTGAAATCTCTATATATTCGTGTCTTGGTTAAAACAATACCAGGGTCAGTACCAACACAGGATTCTAACTGGCCCTTTTCTTTTAAATATTCACAGTACTCAGATTTAAAGCGTTCTATATTCTGGGCTATAACTGTGTAATTAACATTTATGTTTTTCATATATTTTTCAGAAAATAATTTCTCGATAGAATCCAACTTATACTCCATAGGAACTGGATTAGACTTTACAGTTGAAGCCCAAGTCAAAGGGTCACCATTGTATGGAGGGGGTGAACCTACTGTTATTGTTTTGGTTGTAACATTCTCTGAAAAACGCGAGTTTGTTTTTGTCTCCGAATAACCCATAGATAGACTTCCACCTTTTCTGCTGTGCTTACTAGCTTCTATATCTACGTTTGCTCCTTTAGAACGCATCGACTGATAACTTTCAGAACTCATTTTGTATTCATAGGTAAATCTTGCTCCAAACTTCACATAAGACGGAAAATGTGTCCCAAATGTATCGAAGAATTGTAGGTAAGTATATTTTGCCTCTGTACTGTCTAACCGATATACCCATTTTAAAAAGTTATTGTTAAAACTGGGCACATCGCCAGCAACAAACTTACTGAAATAATAAACACATTTAGCAGTCGACAAAATCAAAACTGATTTACCTGTTTTTAATTCAGAAAACGACGACTTGAAACCGGCGCTTGCAGAAAAGCTTATACCCTTAAAAATACCAAAAAGCCCCACCGAAACCGAAAGAGATTTTGAAAATGCATATGCAGTTTCCACAGTCTTTGAAGTAAATGATGTTAGACAGGAAACATCTGGAACAACAACTAACCCATGTTGTATACGATACCGACAGTCTGCTGACCGTCTCCCTTCAGAGTAATCTGCATTAAAAATTGGATAGGTAAATCCAGGATCATGACCAACAGCGAGAGGATATCCTTTCAAAATATTGTATCCGAAAAAAGCATAGTCTATATCCGGGAATGTCTGTTTATGTAGAGTTCCTTCGCATTCTGGCTCTCCGAAGTCCTGTTTTACGCCTTTACAAAGAAATAAAGAAAAAAGCAATATTATATTAAAAATAGAAATTTAACTCTATTGATACGCTCCTTGGATTAAAAGGAGCTCGTGTCTTGTTTGCTTTATGTTTACTCGATACTCAAGTCAAGCGATACCACCCCAATCATACTACAACTCGGAACACGGAGGAAACTGTCAAACGCAGAGCCGTACGAAGCCGCTTGAAAAGGGTAAGGTATATCATTTTCTTATATACACCAAATAACGCATACATTTCTTTATGGCTTTATGATCCAGATATCAAGGGATGAAAAAGCTCTGTAGTCATTTGATTTTCAGTAATTTTGAGCATGAAATATTTACACTTTAAGCATTTACGCATCAAAATCGTTCCCAATTTATGTAAGCAATGACACGGGCACCAATCTCACAAATCGTAGCATTTTGCTATGAAAGAAAAATGGTGATATATCCTGTTATGAGTGATGATATCGAGGTACTTGCTTCGAATTGCTTCGAAATGTAAGTACCAATATTTATCATCATATTACCCGTTAAGAACTTTTGTTTTTAAAATTAATGTAGTTCGATCGGTATAATGTGTAGGATGATATACATACAAAAATCTTATGAAACGGAAACGTATTGTTTGCTGAATTACTGTTTTTATGGGGTTGAGCTTGTCAAATTTTTGACTAATCGTCCGAAATTTGTCTTTTTTCAAAATCAGCAATATTTAGTATATATATTGTTATACGTCCGATTGTAATATTTACACTTTTGCCTTGATATGTTCCTTTGACACTAAAAAATGATATATTATGTAAAATTATAGATTTTGTGAATCGTTATAAGTGATGCTATAAGGTTATGAGTTGTGGGATGTTTGAATGATGGGACTAAAGGAGAAAGTAAAATCACCACCTCAGAAAATGTCTCTCAAGTAATGAACACTACTATAGTAGTGTTACAAGAGAAGTAATATCTTTCTGACCATGAATAATTCCAAAAAATCACAGTATTTATGCATTTATTAATATAAAGGTTGTCTAATGTCCAACTTCACATGCATCCATATGAGCAAAATTAAATGAAGAAAATAGTAAAGTACCCTCCCATTGTTTTTTGGCAAAAATGTCAAGATGCTTTACCCAAAAGATACTCTCTCCGTTGAATCAAAGATTAAACCTTTACCGAGATTAGAGATACGCAATTTTAAAGACGTTAGGTATTTTTGTTAGTCTGGAGAGGACTTAATTTCGGAAGTTTTAAAGGCATCACTCCAGATGCCTAAACGCAAAACTTAACATCGGGACGGACGTACGGACGGACGGACGGACAAGGGTAAATCTATATGCCCTTCCACTTCGTGGCGGGGCATAAAAATAAAGAACTTTTGGTCCAGCGGTTTCAGAAGAGAAAATTTTGAATGAAAAAGAAACGACAGACAGACAGACACGAGTGATGGGAAAAGGTCATCCTGGCTATAGCCAAGTTAGCTAAAAACTATACAGTTTTTCAAAATAAATTTTTATATCCAATATGATATGATTTCCTGATGTCCCAGGTATCTGTGTAATCACTGTAATTAAGATCTGCCAAAAGGTACAGTCAGAAAACCCTAACATTAAAACATTTGATAGTTTTGTATTGTAAACTTATATTGAAACCACCATCAAACTAATATTCGTCGCTTAGAAATATTTTCTGGGGTGGCGATTTTACTTTGTCTTTTAGTCACAACACTCATGAAACATCCAACAACTCATAACCTGATATCATCACTCATAACGATCCACAAAATCTTTAATTTTATATAACCATTATCTTTTAGTGTCAAAGGAACGTATCAAGGAAAAAGTGCAAATATTACAATCGGACGTAAAATAATATATGTATTAAATATTGCTGATTAAGAAAAAAAAAAGGGAAATTTGGACGGTTTGTCCAAAACTTTGACAAGTTCAAAACTACAAATACAGTAATTCAGTAAACAATATGTTACTGTTTGATAAGAATTTTGTATGTATATCATCCTTGACTTAATAGCGATCGAACTACATTACTTTTAAAAACAAAAGTACTTAACGGGTAATATGATGATAAATTTTGGTACTTGCATTTCGAAGCGTTGACCTCGATTTCATCACTCATGAAAACAGGATATTATCATCACGATTTTCTTTCATAGCAAAATGTTTAGAGTTGTGAGATTGGTGCCCATGAATGAGTTTAAACAGCAAATATGATCCGCTCATGATATTTATACCAAAAATAGATACATACAAATCATGAATAATCATTTTTAAAGTATACGACCAATTTTCCAGTTAACCTAAAAAAGTATACTTTCCTATTGATTCGAAATCTGGGGATTTTCAAAAAAATACTGAGGTTCTGTAAATTATTACAGAATTTTAAAACGTCCACGTCGAGCTGTATGATTTCAGGAAAATTAGATAGACACCCGTTAGACATAGGCATCAGGGTAAGAATTGTTAGTTTTTGGGATAAATGAATTTCCGAAAATCAAATCAAAATTTCCACTATGATTTATGAACGTATCCACGAAATGCTAATTGTAAGAGATAGAAGTTTTCTCTGGTTGAGGAATGAAAAAAATATTTTAGATAACTGTGGCTTGGGATCTATTTGCGAGTCGCAGACAATTACAAATGAGACATGGTTGAAGTTAACTTGACTGATCAATATCTTAAATTTTGGGATTCTATCGTTTATGACTCACCCAACGGATTAAATTAAAGAATATATAAAACTAATTTGGAATTTGACAATTATTTTTCCATTTTAAATTATAAAGATACACTATTGTTCAGCAAATTTAGAATGGCCAATCATCAATTACCTATCGCAAACGGTAAATTGAACATAACCCTAGAGAAAAACAAAATTTGCACACTGTGTGGCGATCAAGAAATTTGAGATGAATTATATTATTTGCTACAATGTAAATATTTTTAAAACCAACGAAAGAAATATATATATTACTGTTGTTACGATCGTTTTTTTATTTATCACATTGGCTATAGGGGGAAGGTTTGGGCCCAATAAAACTAGTTTAACCCCGCCGCAGCAGGTTTGCGCCTGTCCTAAGTCAGGAAATTTATTAAGCCTTTGTGTGTCTTGTCTGTTTTCTAGTTAGTTCACTTTATGTCTATCGGAGTCTAGGAAGATGCTTATTTCGCTGAACTTGATAACTCTTTTATTTAGGGGCCAACTCCGACCTACCGTTGGGTGTGGTGTTCCCTCACCGTTCATTAAAGATCTTATGGTGGCTTTGAGTTGTTATTGCTCCCCTTAGGGTCGTTGTCTCTTTGACACATTCCCCGTTTCCCTTCTCTTTCTTATATATATATATA
>MJUU01021722.1:94709-111508 GCA_002080025.1 Modiolus philippinarum
CAAAAAAAAAAAAATTAAAAAGTGTATAAATCAATGGAAACAACCGCATCCAATAACCCGAATATCAAGAAATAAAATTTTATAAGCAGACAAGGACAAGCGAATGACCAACATATTCCTGACTTGGGACAGGCGCAAAAATAGCGGTGGGGTTAAACTCGTTTTCTTGGATCCAAACCCTCCCATTTTGTATGGTGATTGGCAAAAAAATAAATACACAAAAAGACTCACAGTAAAAATCAAACTAGAAAATGACATGCCCCCGCGCAAGGTTTCAATTGAGGTGTGATTTCTAAGTGATGATATTTGTGTCTGTAAGACACATATGATGCCCTCGCAAGTGAAGCAAGCCAATATGACTATTTTCAATATTAATTATTTGTAGAAACTAACTTTTTAAATCATAATCCTTACCCATATTGGTACAAATGATCTACAAAATAAAAACTTTGTACCATAAACACTGAAGGAAAAGTTGCATGGACAAATAATGGACATGCAATAACAATACTTTGACAAAATTCAACAAATGCATATTTTTCGGCATAATAAACCAAAATTGAAATTCTTGCCACATGCACATCTTTAATATAAGTGCAAATAATATGCTAAATAAGAATTTCCTAGCATAAAAGCATAAGGAGGAGTTGCATGCACAAACTATGTACAACGTATTAGTAATTTACCCAAAAAAGTTCAACAATGTATATTTTCATGAAAAATTTACCAAAATCCAAATCCTTCCCACATGCACATCTCCAATATAGGTACAAATGATCTGCAAAAGAAAAACTTCCTAGCATAAAAACTGTAGGAAGATTTGCGCGGACAAACTATATACCCTCTATTACTAAATTTCCCTAAAAATGACTATGTTCAACAATGTATATTTTTACAAAAAATGCACCAAAATCAAAATCCTTCCAACATGCACATCTTCAATATAGCATAAAATGATCTACGAGATAAAAACTTTCTAACATAAAAACTGTAGGAGGAGTTGCGTGGACAAATTACTAATTTACCCCCCAATATGACTAAGTTCAACAATGTATATTTTTGCGATAAATGTATCAAAATCAAAATACGTCCCACATGCACATCTTCAATATAGGTAACAATGATCTGCAAAATAAAAACTTCCTAGCATAAGAACTGTAGGAGGAGTTGTGCGGACAAAAGTAGTGAGAACCGAACCGTCAGTCTGAAAAGAACAATCCAAGGACAATGGCAACGTCGGAAAAACAAAGAAACGAAGACATAACATGAGAACGGCACAGAAAAGAAAATGAAGACACGCACATATACAAAAATGAACAACACGGACCCAATAAAAACCATGGGTGAGATCACGTGCACCGGTAGAGTAAGCCTCTCCTGCTTCTTATAAGACACCCGCCGTGTTGAACATGTCAACTCCGGTAGTAAAGTCAAATCCGGTAGAGGAAAAACAACCTTTAGTGGCAAAGAGAAAGGTCTGTTGTCATCTGGGAAACATATCTCATAGCGGTCCACAAGATTGTGATGTCGACCGTAAAACTTCTGTAGTGATGCCCTCAAGTTATGGGCAACATACCCTTGCTTAAGTAGCATATTTGTAAGCAACCGAGCTCTATCAAGGTAGTCACTGTATCGACCACAGGCCCTTGAGTAGCGAATGAGTTGGGAGATGTAAACTCCGTATGCTGGTGCTTTTGGAATGTTGCTACAAAGAAAGGGGAAGTTGACTATTGGAAAAGAGAAGTCATCGCGTTTGTCATATAGCCTAGTTTGTAGTGTACCTCTTTTGTCAATTTCAAGATGAAGGTCAAGGAACGAGGCTGATGTGGAAGTATCTGTAGTATCCTTAATTTCTAGCTCTTTTGGATAGATAAGATGAAGAAAATCACCAAAGCGAGGATTGTTAAGTGATAAAATATCATCTATATAACGGAAGCTGAAATTAAAGGACTGGGCCAGTTTTTTATCTTTATTTTGAAGAAGCCCTTCGATGAATTCAGCTTCATATGAGTGGAGAAATAGATTGGCTAAAAGAGGTGCACAGTTTGTGCCCATTGGAATTCCGATAGTCTGTTGAAAAACAAGTCCTCCAAACTGGACAAATATATTGTCGATCAGAAACTCTAACATTTTAATAACTTCTTCCTCTGTATATTTTTTCTGTGATTCTGAGTCGTATTTCACAAAGTATGCTTGTTCTCTGCCTATAAAAATGTACTTATATCTTTGTTCGTCGTTCTTGCGGGAGAACAATCTATGAATTATATCTTTCAGCCGTGATTTCAGTTGTTCATGGGGAATTGTAGTATAAAGCGTAGAAAAGTCAAAAGTTTTAATGTTGTTACAGTGTGATAATGATCTCGATTTTAAGATGTCAAGCAGATCCTTAGTTTTTTAATATCCACATTTCATTTACACCACTTCTTGAAAAGCTAGTATCACAATATTTTTGAAGGCCCTCTTTTACGGCTGTCAAGATGGATGATAATTGTACCCTCTATGGCAAAATTACCAAAAATGACTGTACCCTCTATGGCAAAATTACCAAAAATGACTAAGTTCAACATTGTATAATTTTCACAAAAATGAACCAAAATCAAAATCCTTTATACATGCACATCTTCAATATATGTAAAAATGGTCTGCAAAATAAAAACTTTCTAGCATTAAAACTGTAGGAGTTGCCCGGACAAACCATGTAACCCTCTCGGACGGACGGACGTACGGTAGACGGATGGATTGACGGACAGGGAAAAAACAATACCCCCCCCGACTATTCGTCGCGGGGGCATAAAAAGTCTAACTTTTCAAGACGAGTACCTTTACAATAAAGTGCATAAAACATGAAGACAATACACACAGGTGCTGTCCTGACAATTGCTCGACGGTTCAGTTCTCACTTACTTTACTGACAGATACCTGAGGACATAATTTCTGTTGACTATTATATCAAATATTTTACGAAAAGATATGGAGTAAATTAACATGAGACCATAAGAAATATGTTAACTCCAACTGCAATAATTTTAATGAGTTGTATGGCCATTTCAGAAATTAATTCCTGATCAGCAGCACTAGAACCAAAACATAGGAAATCAATAATTTCAAAAATGTTTAAAATATATAAACCAAGCCATCTAAAACAATTTCATCAATCATGAAGGAAAAACATGACGATGCCAAATACTGCCAATATGATTTTTTAGCTCAATTGACAGGAAGGGTCAGTGTGAGCTATTGCCATCACTTGGCGTCCGTCGTCCGTCCGTCCGTTAAGCTTTTCACATATTCATCTGAAACCACTGAGGCAAATTCAACCAAACTTTACAGGAATGATATATAGAAGGTCCTTTACAAATATTGCTCATTTCGTTCCGATCCGATAAAAAACATGACCGCCAGCGCGGAACTTAGGTTTAACATTGGACCCTATGGGAAAAATCACATTTTCATCTTCTGCTCTGAAAAGGCTGAAGCAAATTGAACCAAACTTTACAGGAGTGATGTACTTAAGGTCCTTAAGAAAGATGGCACATTTAGTTCTGATCCGACGAAAAACTTGGCCGCCAGCATGGAACATGGTTTAACATAGGACCCTAAGGGAAAATCACTGTTTCATCTACTCCTCTGAAACCACTGAAGCAAATTCAACGTAACTTTACAGGAATGATGTATGGAAGGCCCTTTATATTGGTTTTCATATTGGTTTTTTGTTTTCTATCAGTTTTTAAACATATTTGAGTTTATGGTCTTCCAAACATTTAGATTTTATCTGCACTGAAGAGACATAAGTTGTCGAAATGCGCATATGGAGAATTTAAATTCACAGTAACTTCGGTATTTAGTCATTCGTTACGATCCGATGAAAAACATGGCGGCCAGCACGGAACATGGTTTAACATAGGACCCTATGAGAAAATCACATTTTCATTAACTCCTCTGAAATAACAGACGCAAATTCAATCAATTTTTTCAGGAATGATGTATGGGAGGTCCTTTACAAAGATTGCTCATTTCATTCCGATCTGATAAAAAACATGGCCGCCAGCGCGGAACTTATCCTAAACATTGGCCCCTATGGGAAAAATCACATTTTCATCTTCTGTTCTCAAAAGGCTGAAGCAAATTGAACCAAACTTTACAGGAGTGATGTACTTAAGGTCCTTAACAAAGATGGCACATTTCGTTCCGATCCGACGAAAAACATGGCCGCCAGCATGGAACATGGTTTAACATAGGACCCTAGCTATGGTAAAATCACATTTTCATCTACTCCTCTGAAACCACTGAAGCAAATTCAACGTAACTTTACAGGAATGATGAATGGAAGGTCCTTTACAACGATTGCTAATTTCGTTCTGATCCGATAAAAGACATGGCCGCCAGCGCGGAACTTAGGTTTAACATTGGACTTTATGGGAAAAATCACATTTTCATATTCTGCTCTGAAAAGGCTGAAGCAAATTGAACAAAACTTTACAGGAATGATATACTAAGGGTCCTTAACTAAGATTGCTCATTTCGTTCCGATCCGATGAAAAACATGGCGGCCAGCACGGAACATGGTTTAACATAGGACCCTATGGGAAAATCACATTTTCATCTACTCCTCGGAAATAGCAGAAGCAAATTCAATCAAACTTTACAGGAATGATGTATGGAAGGTCCTTTACAAAGATTGCTCATTTCCTTCCAATCCGATAAAAAACATGGTCGCCAGTGTGGAGCTTAAGTTTAACATTGGACCCTAAGGGAAAAATCACATTTTTATCTTTTCCTTTGAAACTGCAGAAGCAAATTCAACCAAACTTTACAGAAAGGATGAACAAGTCCTTAACAAAGATTGCTCATTTCGTTACAATCCGTTAGAAAACATGGCTACCAGCACGGAACATAATTGCACATTTCATTTCGATCCGACAAAAAACATTGCCTCAAGTGCAGAACATAGTTTAACATTGGAGCCCAGTATGAGAAAAACCATCCTTTTCATCATCTTCTCTCAAAACAATTGAAGCGAATTATACTAAATGTATAGAAGGTCCTTTGCAAAAATTACTCATTTCAATAGGATCAGACAAAACACACGGGTGCAAATTGAGAACATACCTAAACACCCTACCCCATTGGTAAAAAACATGATCATTTTTGGTCATGCATGGCATAGAAGCGTTTTGTCAGGTGAGCGATACAGGCTCAGTCTCTGAGCCTCTAATTTATTTACGGTGTAAATCATTGAGGAGCTGATCAATATCTTTGCCAATAAAAACCAGGAGTAAAAATTTAACAACAATGCTGCATTTATATACTTCATGAGAATTTGTTCATCGAATCATAAAGTTGGAAGGACAATATTTGAATTTATGCGCTTTGTAAATGATATTTCCATAGAAGTTTGGATGTGAAATGCCGTTGTAAGTCTACAGAATAGGACTACTTAGGTGTCGGAAAATACATTTTCCTCCTTAAACATTTTGTAATTATGTAACTTTTTAAATGTTTTTTACTTTATAGTGGTATTTTATGATTCGATTTCGGACACAAAAAAGCTAGTTCTTACGAAACAAACAACTAGGGGATATGGAGTAAATGCACATTAGAAAAAAAGTCTCTACAAATACATGGTAAAACCAAGCAATGCAACAACGGAATGTGAACAATAAATATTTGATATTGTAAAAATGCAACAAGTATATATACAATAAGAAGAAATGATAGTCAACACTAAATATTCAAACAGATATATGGTCAATCCTCTTATTTTTTTGTTGTATGTTGCAGTAAACTGCATGATAAGAACAATGAGCATGTCATTGTTTGTATATATTGGGCAAATTAAAACGTAATATTACGAATTCATGTGTTTTAAGCAAGGAGACCAAAATCCAGAAACATACTTTTTCTATACTCTTTATGTTGTACGATACCGGAAACGCTCTCTAGGTTAAGTAGAATAATGAGCAAGTGATTTTGTCTTTTATGTCTGATAAATCAAAACAAAATATTATGAATTCCTGTGTTTGAAACAGTTGGAGTAGAAAAACCTGTATCACTCACCTGCACCATAGGTTTTAGATTTTGTGTTGACTGTATCATTCCTTGGTATTGTGAAAATACTCGTAAGTACTTGCAGTTTTTTGAAAGAAAAAAAATGTTTCCGAAATTTTAATCACAAAACAAACCCACACTGTTTATATGGAGAAAAGGGCCTCCATTCGTAGCTCGTAACAAAAACTAATAAATATCCCTGTATCTTACTTTGATTTTTATTTGGCATAATTACAAAATATACAGAGTAGAAAAGGGATGTTTTTCACATTTTTACGAAGTCCGCAGGATTCAACTGAATTTCCCTTAAAGTGAGTAAAGTACAAAAACTAAGACTGAAGCGATCATATTTTCTCTGTCAAATGGTTTGCTATATCTGACGACAGTCACGTGATTCTCACCCTTGAGATAAAGAAAAACAAAATCATTTAGGATTCTCTAGAACATATCAAGCCAGTTTGGTAAAAAGGTGCTAAAATGTGAATCAAGATCAAGTACCACTAATTGTAAGATTGTATCATTGGAGTACATTTCATTTCTGTCTTTTAATACAAGTTTTTAGATATTTGTTTGTTTTTGTTTTTTGTTTGTTTGCTTAATTTTTTGTTTATTTAATCTTTGTATACTTTAACCTGCGACACCCACTGTTACCGCAGGTCTAGGAGTCGCCCAACTCCGTCCGTCCGTCAATCCATCACGCTTTGGAGAACCTAGTTCGTGTAATCTGAAAACCAAGTAACCATGTTACTCATTTTGTGTTTGTGTTCTGAATGCACTGATCATAGGCAGCTATTCTTGAAGTTTTATAATTGCTTTGACATATTTCTTATATAGATACACAGTATGTGTTTATTTGAAACTAGTTAATACCTTTATTGATGTTACATGGATAATTTTAATTTATACTTTATTAAACATTGCAAATTGCATTTGGAAAATGTTTTTATAATTAGGAACATAAATACTCGTTTGAATTTCCAAACTTATACATGACATTCAGTTCGCTTGGAAGAAACATTTCTCGTATGAACATGAGCGACGGTGACGCAGGTTTAGACATGTTATTGGTCTTGTTACATTCATCAGCTTCTGATTCAATAACTTGGTCTTGTCTGAGTAATTTGTCAAATGAAACTTCTGATTTAGAGACAATTTCATCATAAGTCTGATGAAATATTGTAAGGTAAGTAGGAACGGAACCGTCAGTCTAAAAACGAATAATTCAAATACAATGGCAATATCGGAAATACCACGAGTGCATGCCTATGATCATTATCATCTCATATTAAGGTCATTAAGTTTCCATTAAGAAGTTTATTTTTCTATGAAGCAGTTTTCCAATTTATTTTCTATGAAGCAGTTTAGCAATTTATGGCTAATACATGTCTATTCTTATATATATATATATACACATATATAAACTGTCTATAAATTCAGTCAACGTGGAAACTTGTTCATCTCCCCGGATTTGCGAATATTTACGCTAATGCAGGGCCTAAAAATTAAAATATAACGGTCTATCGTAGGAACCCAACGGGGTTAGAATTAGAGAAATGAATATCGAGATTGCCTTCCCACCGAGGGATTGGCTGTTCTTCGAGTGCACAGATATTACAAACAGATTACACTGCCCACGCCATCTCTGTGGGAGACCAAAGGGATTTAAAATAGAGTGAGCTGCAAATTTATTTTGACACGTAATATGAGAGTTAAGTATATTAATTAACCGAAATTTGAACATGGATTTGGTGGTGTAGTGGTTAGCGCAGCAGACTCTCAACCCTTAGTACCTTGACAGAGGGGGTTCGAATCCCACTGGAATCATCAAAAAATTAATATTTAATATTAAAAGACTTAGACTTAGACTTTGGCTTTGGTTTGATAGAAAAATACATTACAGGCAGATGACTCAAGCCTAAATGATTAATTTCATTTTTTTTAAACAGAAGTACCCAAAATTGCAGTTAATTTATCTTCTGCATATGGCCATTTCGACAACAAGTCTCANTATATATATATATATATATATATACGGTACAGAAGGACCCCATGATCGAGTTCTGAACAGAGTTTCAAAATAGGGGTTGTTTCTGTTAACTATAGATTGACACTT
This sequence comes from Modiolus philippinarum, assembly GCA_002080025.1. Classification (NCBI taxonomy): domain Eukaryota; kingdom Metazoa; phylum Mollusca; class Bivalvia; order Mytilida; family Modiolidae; genus Modiolus; species Modiolus philippinarum. The sequence continues at coordinate 102,871 of MJUU01021722.1, forward strand.
TTCATTTTTTTTTTCTTGAAGTAAATTAGTACATTTTTTCTTTCATACTGCAATTTTAAAGAAAATTTAATTTGTGGAATCTTTGTGGTTACCAAGGATATTTTGAGTTTATAAGAATATAATTAGTGGATACGAAATTAAATTAACTTTTGAAATGCACGAATTTTCAACTCATTCGCTACTCAAGGGATTGTGGTCGTTACAGTGACTTCCTTGATAGAGCTTAGTTGCTTATAAATAGACTACTTAAGCAAGGGTACGTTACAAAAAACTGAAAGTCATCACTACAGAAGTTTTACGTCGACATCACGATCTGGTGGATCGCTAATGGATATCTGTTTCCCAGATGACAACAGATCTTTCCCTCTACAACTAAAGTTTGTTTATCCTCTATCGGATTCGACTTTACTACCGGAGTTGACATGTTCAACACGGCGAGTGTCTTATAAGAAGCAGGAGATGCTTACTCTACTGGTACACCTGATCTCGCCCATGGTTTTTTATTGGCTCCGTGTTGTTCATCTGTAAGTTTTTTTTGTCCCGTACTCAAGTGGTGTCCTTGTTTCTTAGTGTATATTATTTTGCCATTGTCCATGGATTGTTCGTTCTTTTGATTGACGGTTCGGTTCTCGCTTACTTGAATATGAATTTATATATATACCTACACTGATAGGTGTTGAATGAAAAAAATACAAACTACTTTAAAAGAAAGTCTCAATGCGCTGCACATGTTGAAAATATATGTGAAAATACATGTAACCTGTCAAAAGCCTAGTAAAAATCTACTGTAAACGGCGTGAAAACCACAAGAACGTACTATCAACGTAGTAGAAAGTTGATGGACGTGTCAAAGACGCATTAACAACTTTACCAGGTCGTGATGCAAACTTGATAGAAAAAAAACGTTACATAAAATCGTAGTGAAAACGTATTAAAAACGTGCAACGGTCGTATTGCAAACTTTAAGGACGTAGTAAGAACGTAGCATAGACGGCAGAGAATTTCATCCTGTCTGCGCCAAGTCAATGAAGTTTTTAGCCCGTTCATTCAACGTACTATCTGCGTCCACGCAGTTCTCAATACGTTTTTAGTAGGTCTTTACTACGTTTTGGCACCACCATGTTCTCACCACGTTTGTTTTGAACATGCTCAAAAATATTCCACGTCTTTCACGTCCTTGAAGTACGTACTGCGTTCTATAAAATTTGCACTACAATCATTCAAGTTTCTATCACGCCTTTCTACGTTCAGCAAGATCTTACCACGTTCATTTGATTTTTTAGGACTTCATGAGAACGTAGTACGAACTTTATCCAGTGTGACGGGGGTTTAATATCACTACATTTTTCTTTTTACAATAAAAATTTAAAAATTGTAATGTGACAGGAATGATCAATGGAATGTAATCGAAAAAGAAAATAAATTCAAATTTTAAATAATTTAAGAGCGGACAAAATCATTACATCAGCAAAAATACGGATCCTTTCAGCAAAATCTTACCCGATTATCTTCCCTATCAGTATAATTATTGAACTGCATTCTCTGATTTTCAGAAACTATTACACCCAATACCTTTCGAGAAATGATGATTAAGGCTAACATACTTAAATTTTTAAGGGGTAGGCCATACTAAAGTATGATATCAACGATTTACTCATTGCTAGACTTGCTAGACTGGTGCTCGTGCTCCGAGATCTTTATATCAGAACTAAAGTTTATTCCGAGATTTGCTCTAAAATAAGAAATGGATAAAAATATGTACAACAAGACATAAACAAGTTATAACTGTGTTCGAAAAGCGAAGCACAAAAGTCTCCCAAATGAACGCCCATATTGTATTTCTAGGCATTATTTGACCCCCTTTTAAATAATATTTGGACAAGGGTTTCCCTTATGAATAAGTTTAAACATGGATGAAATCAGAACACAACTTGCAGCAAAGAACACGTTTCTCAAAATTTAAATATTTTGTATGGTTCTCATTGTGTAACTAGTCTGAAATTCCAATACTCTAGAATTTAATGTTTATGCCTCACAAACTTCCTATGAGGTTAAATCAAGCTAGTGATAAAAGTCCGAGATATAGAGAAAAACAGTAAAAATGTCATTTTTTCTTAAGTAAACCCTTCCTTTTTTGAGCCCCAAATGTACCCTTCATGGAAAACCTTTGGAAAAGTTTTGATGATTGCACATCCAGACATATAGTGTATATATCTTACAAAGTTTGGAATCTCTAGGTCTAGTGGTCTCTGAGATCTAGTTCGAACAAGTTAACAAAAATTTGAGGTTTTTTAAACCCCTATTTGACCTCCCCTTATCTTCCCTTAATGAACCCCAATGTGATTTTTTTTTACTGATAGCACATTTACAAATATCGGGCTAAAATCCTACAAAGTTTCTAAGCTTAAGGTGTAATGGTCTTTGAGGTCTGTTCCGGAAAGGTCTAGGAAAGAAAGAAAGAAGAATAACAAGTTATAGCTATGTTAGCAGAGCAAAACACAAAAGTCTGCCGAACGAATTCCCATATCGGATTTCAAGCCATTATTAGAGACCTATAAAAAATTGAGAAGGTGGTCCCCTTTTGCTTTTTACATTTATTAGAAATCAAAACTAAATATAGAGTAGAAAACGTGTTTTTCTCCAAAATAAAGTTATTTTGGCTTGGTTTCCATGGCAACCAATTGCTCCATTATCCATTACAACCAATTGTATATTCCCGTTCAAAAAATTTCGACAGGATTCCCCTTATTATCTAGCAACGGCAGTAGAATACCGAAGAAACAATGGAAGTGATGATTACAAAAATCGAAGTCCAAAGACATGGCAAAAACGGCAACAGAGAAAAACAAAGACAAAACAAGGACGTGAGACAGACACAATGCACGGAAATAAAAAGGACGACATTAAGAACTAAGGTACTCATAGTGTGAACTCCCATGAAAACCGGGAGTTACATCAGGTGCCCCGGAAGGGTAAGCAAGTCCTGCTCCTTTAGTGGCACCCGTCACACTATTAGTGAGTCAATCAAGGGTCGAGTCAAAGCCGGGTATGTCAAATCCGTGAAGACGTGAAATCTAGCTGAAATGTCCGTTTTCATTTTGGACACAGACACGTCATATCTGTCAATGATGTCATGGTTACGGCCATGGAATTTCTGAAGGGATGAAAGTAACAAAGGCTGAACAAATCCCTGACTAAGCAGCTTTTGGGACAGTGTTTTTGCTCTATTAAAAAAATCACTGTATACACTACATGCTCGGCAGTAACGAATCAACTTTGAAACGTTCACTCCATATGCTGGAGAGGTAGGTATATTGCTGCTCAGAAAGGGAGAGTTCACAATTAGGAAGTTAAAGTCATCACGTTTGTTATAAAGCTTAGATTTCAAACGTCCATCTTCGTCAATGTATATCAAAAGATCTAAGTACGAGGCTGATGTAGGAAATTCAAACAGATGTAATAAAAATATTATTTACAGGATTTTCTCAGAATTTCAATTTTCTAGTTTTGTTTCCATGACAACAAAATGCTTCACTTTCCATTACTATACACTAAGACCTCTTTCTAAAACAAATTTGGGGAGGTGTTCCCCTTACAATCTAGGTAATACATAAGGATGCAATCAAAACAAAACAAACAACATTATTAAAGATTTTCTAAAAATTCCCTTTTTATATCAGAAAACCTGTTTTTTCCATGTCCATTACAACCAATTTCAGACCCCCTTCCAAAGAAATGTGCAGGGGTTCCCCTTATAAAATATACATATGGCTGCATTCGAAATAAATTATCAACATAAATTTCTTTGGCAGCCATCTTAAATTTTTTTTTAGTGGAGGTACATCTCCATGAGCTGATCCTACTTTGTACCAAATATGATTAAAGTCCATCTAGGAATCTTTGAGAACTAAGCCGGACACAAAATAGATGAAAGAAAGAAAGAAAGAAAGAAAGAAACAAACAAACATTAATAACCAGATTTGCAACTGCAAGCAATAGCTTATGTCACCCCTGCTGGCGGCCATTTCAATGATTCTATTTTGCTCGCAGCGTAAAAACTACCTCAAAATCATTAAAATCGGACAAAGTTAGAATTTTTACGTATTTTGGAGGCTATCTTGGAATTGTCCGCACTTTTGAAATATTTTTCCACTGCATTTTGTTGGCAGTATCAGATTCTGCCTATAACTCACTTTTGGTTGAAATCGGATCAAGTTGAAAACTTTTACGTAATTTGACAGACATCTTAGAAATTGCTGCCATTTTGATTTTTTTTTTCGCATAAATTCCTTCCTATTAATTAATTGAACATTTATACAAACTATAATTAATTTCGACATGGTAGTTCCTGAGATATTGAATAAAAGTGACATTTTCATACGAAGTTCGCGGCCAATTTAGTTTTGAAAAAAATGGATCAATTCCTTCTGCTCAACTAATTTATTCAAATATAATTAATTTCTGCAAAGCAGTTATTGAGATATTGAATCCTCAATTTTTGTACGTAAAATGGCGGAAATCTTGCAAACGACAACTATTTTGAAAATTTTTGCCTATGTATGCGCATCTTTTCATGGTGTTCCAACTTTGTGCCAAGTATGAATGAATTCTTTCAAGGCAATTTTGAGCAAATAGGCGGAAAAAAAACATTGGAAGAAAGAAAGAAAGAAGGAATAATGAAAATAATAATAGTTAGAATTGTGTTTGGATGCAAACATAGGAAGTCTCACAAACGAACTCCCACATCAGAATTCCATGTGTATATACTAGATCTGTACATCCTAGACATTTTTACGTAGGCATTTGTCCCTTTCCATGGCAACCATTTTTAAGTCATGGAGACCAGAAACCGATCATACCCATGTTACGTTACCTTCATGTCTGTTTCCATTGCAACGACCGCCATTTTGAATTCTTGGAGATTAGAAGCCATTTCTACCGAGTTAAGGCAATCTTCCTGTAAAATTTCATCAATTTCTTAACACTTAGGTTTTTCCGCCTTTTCAACCGTTTCAATGGCACCGGTAGGCATTTTGTAGTCTTACAGAGAAGAAGCCAATTCTACAGACGTTAGGCTACCTTCCTGTCAAATTTTATTCAATTCCGAGCACTTTGATTTTCCCGCCTTTTTTACCGTTTCCATGGCAACGGTCGCCATTTCGAAAATTCAAAGATTCGAATGCCCATCTTGGAACGGGATGTCATCTTCAATTTAAGTTTTGTTAATATTGGAACACTACTGTCCGAGAAATTGGTCGGACAAATTAGAGACGGAAAACGGAAGAAAAAGAATACTAGTATTTGGCATTGCACAATATCATGTTCTTCTTTCATAATTGATGATGTTGTTATACCAAATCTATTTAGAAGTATTTCAATTGAAATTTCATATGTAAGAAGGCTTGATATCATAGTCAACGGAAATTATGTCCTTAGCTAGCTGTCAGTAACTGCGAGCATTTGTCCGGACAGTACCTGTGTGTTTTGTCTTCATGTTTTATGTACTTCATTGTAAGGGTACTCGTCTTGATAAGTTGGACTTTTTTCTAGTTTGATTTTTACTTTGAGTCTTTTTGTGTATTTATTTTTAGCCATTCACCAAACATAGGGGGAGGGTTTGGATCCAAGAAAAACGAGTTTAACCCCACCGCAATTTTTGCGCCTGTCCCAAGTCAGGAATATGTTGGTCATTGGCTTGTCCTTGTCTTCTTATAAAATTTTAGTTTCTTGATATTTGGGTTATTGGATGTGGTTTGTTTCCATTGATTTATTAACTTTTTTTACCTTTTTGGGGCCATTTAGGGCTTACTAAATGGTGTGAGGTTCTCACTGTGTTGAAGACCATATGGTGACCCCTAGATGTTTTGTTTTTGGTCGTTTTAACCTGGTATGGGATGTTTTCTCCTTGACATTTACTCCCTTTCCTTTCTTTTTCATTTTCATTGAAACGAGATAAAGTTGAAATCTAGACGAAACTATGCAGTCATGTTTGAAATGGCGGCCATTTGGATTTTTTTGTTTTGTTTTTGTTTTTGTTTTTGTTTTCTTTTTTGTTTTTTTTTTCTTCTTTTTTTTTCTTTTTTGTTTTTTTTTTTGTTTTGTTGTGGTTTTTTTTATCTTTTTTTTTATTTTGCTTTTTGTTTTTTGTTTTTGTTGTTTTTTTTATTTTGTTTGTTTGTTTGTTTTTCTTCGTTTGTTTTTGTTTTTTGCATGATTATTTAATAACGATGTTCAAACTTCTTGCCAATTATGAATAAATTCTGTCACGACAGGCCTGAATTTTTAAAATTTTTATCAAAATTAAGAATGTTGACGTAACTTGGCCGCCATCTTGAAAATGGCAGCAATAAGGATCCAAATTTGTACCAAATATAAATGAATTCTGTCCAGGCATCTCCGAGAACTGAAGCGGACATAAATAGGTGGAAGAAAGAAACCACTATAACAAAGAAACGGACCCAACACAATATGTCGTTCCGACTACGTCTTGGGCGACATAAGAAAAAAGAAACACGGTAAAAACAATAAGTCTAATGAGAAACGCAGCAAAAACAACAAGTCTCCTCAAACTTCGTTTGAAGACTTAATAAGAAACGCAACAAAAACAATAAGACTCCCTAAATTTCGTTAAGCAGACTTCATAAGAAACGGAGCAAAGCAATAAGTCTCCCAACACCAGCTCATGTTAACAGAGAGCCAGGATACAGCGAGAGACCTAAAATTTTCAATATGCATCTATAACAGCAACGTTTCCATTAGACTTGAAATGCATTGCTAAATAATTGTATGATTCATTAGAATATGGCCCGAAGTTTCGTTCTTATTAATCACATAAACCGTAGAGATCTTCATGATTTTCTATAGCATGGAATATGTAGTTTAGTATAACAAAAATAAACAGTAAATGGAGGTAATAACAAAAAAAAAAAAAAAAAAAAAAAAAAAAAAAAAAAAAAAAAAAAAAAAAAAAAAAAAAAAAAAAAAAAAAAAAAAAAAAAAAAAACGAAGAGAGTTGTCAAGAGCCGAAGTCCATGAGACAAAAAGACAAATCAAGTGGAAACCACCGGCAAAATTGTCGATCACAACGGTCCTGACATGGTACAGGCATTTCAAAAGAAATGGTGGATTAAACCGGTTTTATGGCTAGCCAAACCTCCCCTTCCATTGTGGAAGTCCGGAGGCAACTCAACAGTGATTGCCATTGAAAGGTCGTAGACATTTAAAAGGAAATGATCATTCTAGTATTAAGTAAAGAAAGAATCTTGAATCAGACCTCGAACCTAGACAACAAATTTTTCTACAAGGTCCTAAAATTTATTGAAGACTTTTTAAATGATCGTATGATACGTATGATAAGTTTTTGAAGCCTTGATTAATAAGGCGGTCACGGAGATAATTAGTATAATTTGTGCTTGCTCTCGTGTAACGAATAAGCTGTGAAACATACATTCAATAAGCAGGATAAGCTGGAATATTACTGTACATGTTGGGGAAATTAATCATTTTAAAATTAAAATCGTCCCTTTTGTCGTAAATTTTTGTACTGAGATGACCATTTTCGTCAAATTCGAGATGTAAGTCTGGCAGATATATTAATGGGATCCATTAGCAAAATATGCATTATTGATGGAAAGAACATCATCAATATATCTATAAGGTGGATTGAAGGATCTAGTATCTTTTATTTTATTATCTTTTACGAGTCTCTGAAATTCAGTCTCGTTAGAATATAAAACTAAGTCTGCGAGTAGGGGGGGGGGGCACATTTTACCTTCAAAAATAATATCAATTGAAAGATAATTTTGTTGCTTCATGGCTGTATATGTAAGACTAATAACTTTGTTCGAATGAAATTGTCTGTTTGTTGTAATTTTTGTTCACTAAAGCAGTAAAAATAACAACGCAGTAAAACATCAGGAACAAATAGCAGGACAAAATCGTGTTGTGTTGCAGGTCAACGATATCTACGGTGCACATTGGCTAATAATGTCAGTATTACTAAACAGACCATGATACACAAAAATCTACAGAGCTACTGTTACGACGTCACGTGCAGGTTGCTTTAGTACTACTTGTCTATATTCATATGGGTCATATGATTAAGTAAATTTTGAAAAATTAGACATTACATATGACATTAATCAAGATATTAATCAAATTAAAATAGAATAATATGTTTCCTTTTCAATTCAAGTTTTTTTTCCCTTACTTGAATTACCGACGACATTTTGTTTCTGATACGTAATGCATCGAACTCGAGCTTTATGGGCTCATTTGATGCTAGATACTGGTAGTGTTAATTCCGTTTCAAAAATTTCTAAAATTTCCAAAAAAAATTGTGCATATTCCATATGAATATGTAAATAATCATTATTTTTTTCCAAAGACTGACAAAAACAAATTGTCCAATGTAGAAGGAGAATTTTAGCAAGCACCAGGAATTGCCAACAATTTAATGGAACAATGCTTTTATTCAAAGTTTGAAATTTGCATAATTCTACCTATATATATATGTGATTTGTTTTATTATTAATTTTTCAATTACAACTTTTTGACATTTCCGAAAGATTATTTTTCATATAATCTATTCCTGTGTGGATTATAATTAACTTTATATATATATTTATATATATATATA
>MJUU01021722.1:112362-172569 GCA_002080025.1 Modiolus philippinarum
AAAAAAAAAAAAAAGGTATGAGAACCGCACAGAAAAGAAAAAAAAGATGTTCACAATTAAACAATGTGCCAACCAGACTTCAGAGAGCTGGGGTATATGTTAAGGACTTAGATTTCAAATAACACCAAAAAAACACAGTTGCTGTTTAAGTGGTTCGGAGTTTAAAGTATCTTATTACGCTCAAATAAATTGTTTTAAATTTTCAGACTTGTCCATGCCTTTTTTAAAAGTGATCAAATTGATTTAATTCATATTTGTGTTGTCATGTCGATTTCCATCAAAAATCAATAAATTAAACGTCAGAGGCAATCACTTTCCTAACTGTAGTGTACCTTGAGTCCTTATTATTCGATTAGATTTTCTCCGGCAAATCCAGTCTTTGATTAATGGGTTTTTTATGAGGTTTCAGAGGGGGTTTTCGATGGTGGCCAGAAACAGGGGATTCCAGGCAATTTTTGTCACTTTCTGTCAACTTTTGCCTGAATTCTGCACGAAAGTGAAAAAAGTGAGTCTAATTCCCGGAACCCCCTCTAAATAAACCCTTCATTTGTATATATAAAAATAGTAGGGGAATAGAACATTTATTTTCCGTACATGAAGGGGAATCATATTCTTTCGAGAAATATGATTCAAATCTTCGTATTTCCATCAAGCAAGGGGAAAAAATGTATAAAATACCAATATTTGTATACTATCAATATTAACTGTAAGAACCAATTTCAGTATACTATCAATATTAACTGTAAATACCAATATTAGTTTACAATCAATGTCAATTGTAAGTACCAATATCAGTATACTATACATATTAATTCAGTACCAATATCAGTATACCATCAATATTAATTTGAGTACCAATATCAGTATACCATCAATATTAATTTGAGTACCAATATCAGTATACCATCAATATTATTATACCTCAGCTATATATAGTAACATAAGAACTATATACTACGATTTTAATTGGCTCACTAATCACCACGTGACAGGGTATAATTTAAATATTTTTCAAAATTCTAAATGAATGTTGAATAACCCAATATTCCCGGTGAATAACCCATTGTGAGCTTAAACTGGGTGATCTTCCTTTAATTACATCACTATCGTCTGAAACATGGCCGAAGCAGAAGCCGGATAGGATACAAATGAGCAAAACACCCGTTTTGGGTCGTCGCATCATATCGACATTCAACAATTATTGTCAGAAAAGGACTCAGGAAACACTAACGAGTCAACAAAAGCGGCGTTCGCATGTTTCCAGCAATACCTCCTTGCAACGAATCGTCAACTTTCTTACGATACCCCTGAGCAGTTGAATGATGTGTTGGGTAAATTCTACGCCGATGCAAGAAAAAAAGACGGAAGTCATTACAAACTTTCAGCAATAAAAGCCATTAGATTTGGTCAATCCAGACATTACATGAAGAAGATGGAGATAGACATAATTAAGGACACTAGGTTTAAAAAGGCGTATGATATATTTGCAGCTGTAACCATCCGTCTTAAAAGGGAAGGACTTGGCAAAATTGATCACACGCCACCGATTGAGGCAGATGACTTAAAAAACTATATGGAAGCATTGCTCTGAATATAAATACCCCATGTGGGTTGCAATAAAAAGGTCTGGTTTGACCTGATGTTTTTTCTGTGTAGGAGGGGCCTGAAAATTTAAGAGACATGAGAAAAAACACTTTCAAAATTCAGACAGATTCGAAGGGTAGGGAGTATGTGTTTCAAGTACAGGACGAGCTTGACAAGAACCACAGAGAAGGACAGACTGATCAGAGTGTAACAGAAGAATATATGTATTCAGTGCCAGGTACATGTCATGTAAATTCTGAAGTACAGGGGACATACTTGTATTTTATCCTAATCCACTAAACATATGCAAGTATTATAAATCAGATGAACGTATTCACATGAACTCCTTAAAACCTTAACATGCTTAAGGAGCAAGACCAAGTGCATCTACAGGGCAACATATTACTGATGTTGAAAATAGATTAGAAAGACTAAATAAAGAAAATAAAAATAAAACTTCCCAACAAGAAACAGTGGATGATCAGAAAACATCCCCAAAAGAAATAAATGAAGAAATGAAAACTATAACAAAAAGAGAATATGAGGGTTTAATGAAAGCGCATACAACAATTAAAGAAGCGTATATTATTGCAACATTGATCCAATATAAGAAGCCTTATGAAATGAAATTGATGTACATGTACGTTACATAATTCTTTTTTTTTTCAGATAATATCTTGTGCAAGTTTCAGAAAATACCTCTCTAAACTTCATCCAGATCAAAATGACTTGTGGCAAAGACCAGTCGATGCGTATACTGAGATGCAGGAGGTGTGGTATGTAAACCAATCGTTGGGCAAAAATACACTTGCAAACTTGATGAAAGATATTTCGAGACAAGCCAGTTTATCTCAGGAATATACAAATCACTCAATTCGTGCAACGAGCATAACTATTCTGGATATAAATAAATTTAATAACCGTGATATTATGTCACTTTCAGGCCACAGGTCAGAGAACTCCATAAAGAACTATACAGGAAGGGTTTCAACTTCTCGAAAATTTGAGATGAGTTCAGCTTTGACAGCATCTGTTATTAATTACACCTATGGATCTGCAATTCAGTTGGCTGGGGAAATTTCACTTTCTCAAGAACAATATGATTCACTTATGGAACCAATGGATGAGGAGACTATTACCTCTAAAACTATTCATGAAACTGCTACCACTAACACATTGAAAAACAGTGAAAGTAGTGTAAATGTTTTAAAGCCTATTGAAAATTTGCCAGTATTACAAGTACAAAATGACAAAAATGCACCAAACAAGGAAACCATAATAAAGTAAATGAGAACCGAACCGTCAATCAAAAGAACGAACAATCCATGGACAATCAGACACACTAAGAAACAAGGACACCACTTGACTACGGGACAAAAAAGAAAAACGAAGACACACATACAGATGAACAACACGGACCCAATAAAAAACCATGGGTGAGATCAGGTGTACCGGTAGAGTAAGCATCTCCTACTTCTTATAAGACATCTGCCGTGTTACACATGTCAACTCCGGTAGTAAAGTCGAATCCGATAGAGGAAAAACAAACTTTAGTTGTAAAGGGAAAGATCCGTCGTCATGTGGGAAACAGAGATCCCATAGCGATCCACAAGATCGTGATGTCGACCGTAAAACTTCTGTAGTGATGACTTTAAGTTTTTTGTAACGTACCCTTCCTTAAGTAGTCTATTTATAAGCAACTGAGCTCTATCAAAGAAGTCACTGTAATACTGTTAATGCGGTTTTAAAGCCGATTGAAAGTTTACCATTTACTCCGGTTATTTCAAATTGTGTTGTGAACTTCAAAATAAATTTGGGTGTTGGATCGAATAATATTTCTGGATAAAGAATTCTAGCTACTGTTGCGATATTAAGAATATCCACATATATACCAGTATTTTTCATTTTAACAATTAATTGCGTTTGTGTTCTTTTTATATTTAACAGTACAATTATTACTATATTAATATAGTAAAAATGTTAAATTTCAGATTTTTTCAAAATTTAAAAATCCATCAGTTTATTATTATTTCTTTTGCTGAAGTATTGATTATTCAGTACAGACCAAAAGAGCAATCACTTGAGTGTCTATTGTACATTTCACATATTTTCTTGGATATCACACAGTTTGTCACAAACACATATCCAAAAGTTTAGCATAATTGACCTCTGAAACAAAATATTCCACTTTTTCACTTCTTATTTTCCTTCGGTATAATAAAACAGTTGCAGCCTTCTGATGAGGTGGATATCCAGAATTGTCAACCTGCCTTGGGTTATTCCCCTCGGGCAAGCCCTCGGGGAATAACCCATGGCAGGTTCTGGATATCCACCTCATCAGAAGGCCGTAATTGTATATTAATTTGAGTACCAATAAAGGTATACTATCAATATTAAATGTCAGTACCAATTTCAGTATACCATCAATATTAATTGTTAGTACCAATATCAGTATACCATCACTATCACGGCTGTTGTGAGGACTATTGATTTCTACGTCAATCATCATCAATCATGGAAAATAGTAGCCAGGGTGATAAACAATAGTGCACTCCCCTTCGGGTCGTGCACTATTGTCCATCACCTTGGCTACTATTTATATAATAATGTTGAGTTTTACATTGACTATGCGAAAATAGTAGCCAGGGTGATGGACAATAGTGCATAGTCAATGTAAAACACAACATTAATATTATTATTATACTGACTGTTGTCTATATTTCTGAAAAGCTGAACTTGCTTTGAAAATTTTTCTTTAGCTTGTTTAATTGCTATATCCTGTCAATCGTAAACTGTATCTGTAACTGATTCCGATGTCAATTTCTACGCGTCAATGATAAGGCTTGTTTATGGTATATTAGGATACGGGATATTACAATTTTTGATAATGGGATATGGGATATTTGAGACAAAAAGGGACATTTTCGTCCAGACATACTGGGATATGGGATATTGGGACCCCCCTAAACAAGCCTCAATGATCTCAATACACATTACATCAACACATGAAGGAAACTTATTTTTAGCAATGAAATGATATATTTCAAGTGGCCAAAACATTTTCAACTGTTTTGGGAGAATGAATTACATGTGTGTACACACGAAGCTCAGCTTTTTTTTATTTCTTCTTCTTTAAAATAAAATCAAAATACTGTCAAAAAAATCTTAGCACTGTAGCAGACGACAATCATTAGAAACTTGATAACATCAATTACGCGGATAAGTACCACCCTCTTGTCGGTCAGAATAAAACTCCGCCTCCCGCACGTGATGATTGATGATGATTGACGTAGAAATCAATAGTCTTCACAACAGCAGTTGTAACTATTGCAATAGTGCAGTCAACGCTATTTCTGTTGAAAACTATGCGAAAATAAAACTGTTTTACTATAAAAGAACTTTCTTACAGGAGGTATAATAATTTCGCATAGTCAATGTAAAACACAACATTATCATATAAATATTAATATACAATCAATACTAATTGTGAGTACCAATAGATAGTTCATAATCTGGGTCATAAAGAAGAAAATTTATATGTTGCCATGCTGTTTCAGGAATATTTTACAAAGTTTTGGAATTAAACATAATTTCCCAGAAGAGGGAGTAAAGAAGCGACAAAGTCGACTAAAATATATTTGTCAATCGATTATGACGTAACAAGGCTATATTTGTTGGATTACTGTTCTTACCCAAAAATCAAGCCTACTCCTTATCGGATTCTTTAACTTTTATACGACCGCAAAAATTTTGAGGTCGTATAATGGTATGGTTCTGTCGTCGTCGTCGTCATCGTCGTCGTCGTAGTCGTTGTCGTCGTTGTCGTCTGTAGACACTTATGATTTTGGTCAATAACTTAAGTTCCAATTAATCAATCCTTATCAAATTTTAACACAATGTTCCTTGGCACAAAGGGCAGACTGGGATTGTTTTTATTATTGTGGCTCCGTCCGTTTTCAAAAAAGGGCCAAAAAGGGACAAATTGGGTGTTTTCATATATTGGGCTGTGGAATCTATATTATTTATCGGAATTTGGTGGGGTTTCTTTCCCTGTGCTCCTGAAAAAATTTGTGATCTGAGATATTTCAACGGATTTTACGTCAGATGTACCGTTCACGAGAGAAATGGGCCCAAAAAGGGTGAATCTTAAAAATTTTGAATTCCTAAATTTTGTACGATTTTGATGCAGTTTTTTCAGTGGGTTCCTTATGAAAAATTAACATAGCAGTAACCATTAGATTTTTGATAACTTGTTTCCTTTGTCACGTGAACCGAGCCAAAATACATAATTATAATGTTTTCTAACAAATGAGTCCGTTACCTAATTTTCTAGGGATTCGCATCAAATCTAAGCTGACCTACACCTCGATGTCAGTGCAGGAAAACTGATACAAAATAAACCGAGTTTGCTCGATAAAACCAAATGTTTAGATATACTTCAACGTATTTCAAAGGAAACCAAATAGTTGTATACTGTCAATTCTCTCAATGAGACTCTGCTCACTTGACTTTATACTTGTGCTCAGTTGACCGGATGCCAACTGAGCTTCCTCTCAATGGACTTAATACACAATTGCTAACTTAATAACCAAGATACAACTTAATATTGGAATTAGGACAATGTCAATCACAATATGAGACTCTTGTTATACTTATTGACCTCTGGAACAAACCACTAGGTCTATGCTCTATGAAAATCAGAGAGAGAATGACAGTTTTCCATCCCTTAAATACTATTTTATCTTCTAAGTGTCGAGCGCAAAATTAGGTAGTCGTGTGCAAATTTATAGGGCCGTGTGCAATAACAGAGCTGTGTGCATAAATACGTATATCATACGTATATTACATATTGAACATATGAAAATAAACAGTAGTATCTGAATAAACATAGATACACAATGATATGCAAAATTTACATTATAACTCGATTTAAACAACTAAATTCTAACTATTTCCGTCACACCTTTTGGAGCTATGAGGACCAAAAGGGGTCAAAATTGCAAATGTGCATATAACCTTACATTTCTATTTTTTATCTGATTTTGATAGATTTTTTTCTATGGATTATTCTTGTATAAGCTTTCGGTAAAATATCAACAGATTTGGCGTATCTCTTACCGTTTTTGAGATATAAGGGGTCAAATGGGCCAAAATTGCAATTTTTCAAAATAAGTAAAATCTTCATTTTTCATCAGATTTTGATTGGATTTTTTTCTTTGGATTCCTCTTGTTGTAAGCTTACAGATGTATGTCTACAAATTTGTTGTATATCTTACTGTTTTTGGGCTATAAGGGGTAAAAAGGGCCGAAATCTAAATTTTTCAAAATATGTAATAAAATCTTTATTTTTAATCGCATTTAGTTGGGATTTTTTTTTCTTTGGATTCATCTTGATGTAAGCTGTCAGTAGTATGTCAATAGATTTAGCATAACTCATATAGTTCCTAGCTTTTAGGGATCTAAAGGGCTAATTTTCATTTTCCCTAGTTTGTGTCCAGCTAATTACTCAAGCTCCTTTTTCTGTCCATCTAGATACGGTGACAAGCTCTTAACTGTGTCCACAACTTCTCAGAAGTCACGATTTGTTTTTGAATTCTCGTTTAGTTCGATACCTACAGACTATATTTCTAGATATTTACCTTGTACTTGACTTGTCATGCCAAAAATAAGCAAAAGTGATCAACACTGCAACACACAAAAGTATAAAGGCAGTCTTCCACGTGCAGAATTTCCAACATCTGGATTGATGCTAAAAATAAAAAAAGTACTTATTCTAAATATTGTGTTAACGTTCTGTTCTTTGTTAGAAACGTAAATAAAAACATTTTCTAAATGATTGATTTAATTTTCTACAATATTATTATACGATTTGTATTTGACACACGTGTTATCAGTCTTGCAAAATGTTAATCACAAAACTAATAAACTTAAAAAACTAACCATAACAGGAGGTCTATTTGATTTTGGGGTGGTCAGCTTGGTGGTTGTGGTGATTGGGCATTTTATATCTAAAAATTATTCGAGGTTTTTCGCCACATAGGAAAGACCTTGTTGTATTTCTTATAATTATTAATAAGGTCTTGCACCACATTGAAAGAACTTGTTGTAACTCTTCAGATCATTGGTAAGGTCTTTTACCACATGCGAAAGACCTTATTGCATGTCTTCTGATTATTTTTTTTCTCACTCTTATAAAAAGGTGTCGCGACAAATATCAATTCGGTTCTTGGTAATATTAATCGGCTTAGTGAGTGCAGTACATGTTATAGACAGACTGTTCTGGACTGGTGAATGGAATGAAAATGGACAGGAAGTTGCTGTATATCTAAAATATAAACCTCCACCCATCCCCCACACCCCCCCCCCCGGGGAACTACATGTACATGTATACATTTCAAATGGACTGTAAAATCAATTTTGTATAGCTGATTCTTTGTCAGATTTTCACAAAAAATGTACTTTAAACTTTCAAAAACAAACAAATCCATTTCTACAAAATAGTTACAATGTAAATTTGACTTTTTTCTTTTTTATAGTCGGGTAACATACATTTAACAAGAAACGATTTGACGTCGACATTTTATGCGTATGTTCATATCATGAAAACAAGGAAAATGATTTATAAGTCCTTGCATGAAAATAATAAAACTTACCACACACACACACGCATACACACACACACACACACATACTAGAATAAATAGAAAATAAATAAAGACAGAGATATGTGTCTAATAAAAAGTATTAGAAGAAAGTGATTGAGGGCTGGGACTAATATATTAGTCCCAGTTTTAGGACGAAACTGAACACTTACAAAAAAATAAGCTCTACAGTTATATTTACTGAAAAACAACACATTTTCATAGGAAATCCACCGACAATTTCAAAATCATGATCATGATAATGCTTATGATTGATTGGTTGATATGGGTTTAACGTCACTTTCAGCCGAGTATTTCAGCTATCTCATGACGGTCAGTTTTAGTGGTGGAGGGAGCCGGAGTGCCCAGAGAGAACCACCGACCTTAGGCAGGTAACTGACATACCTTCTCACTTACAATTGTAAGTCTAGTACACCCTTTTGAAATGGCTGGAGAGTTGTTAAAATGACAAGAAAAAAATCACGTGAGGCTTCACGCCTATTAACAGCTCTATAAGATGATCTTCGTGCTTCCGATGAAATGTAGTGCGCAAGCTTCTTTCAAAATCGTATAAATTGTGTTTTTAAGTTATATTACTTCATGTGTTAATATATTAAATTGAAAACCATATGCATGTTTATCAATTGAAATTACTCGTTTTTCATATTGCGTCTCGGATCAACGAGCCTGCCGCGCAGTAATTTGTCAAAGATTGTGACATGTGTATTGCATATATTTATAGCAATGAAATCGACATGCATACGAAATCAGACAATCCGATTATTTTCACGTATTACGGAATAAGTTAATACATGCAGACGTAAGTAGCAGTTCTTTGGGTGACCACGTAGTTTTGCCACGTGTAGATTTTCAGGACTTTCGAGTTTCAGCTGGAATGGAGCTTTGATTTGTAATGTACAAAGCGGGGCGCGAACTCACACCGCAATGGTGATAGACTAGAGTGATTGTAGTAGAACTACCTTAACCACCCAAAGCCAAAAAGTTTGCTTATGCATTGCAATCAAGTATTAGTTATACTGTGCGGTCTTAAATCAATAAAGCGATTACACTACAAGAGACTCATTTTGCATTTAAATGGAGAATGCTAAAGGAAGAATAGGATGCTGATTGAGGGGTATAAGTGATCATTCAGTAAAAAATAAACCAAAGAGACCAGGGATATCTTCCATAACCTATCTGTCCGGACTTGCATTTTAAAATTTATGAAGTACAAGGACGACTGAAATGACAGACCGTATTATTTTAAATTCCCAAAGTAAACTTCCCGTTTGTAAGTTCCGAAAATAAACTTCCAGTTTGTAAGTAGTTATAATCAATGAAGGGATATGGCGTAAATGCACATGAGACAAAGTCTCTACAAATGCAAGACAAAAACAAGCATCATGAGGCTTTCAACAACGAGCTTTGCTCATATATCACTGCAAATTCAAGACAGCCCCTAGCACCGGTTTGAGCGGAATTCATTGCTATATGTCTTCAAACATAAATTAAACAGGGAAAGTAATCTTCCAATCGCACAATACCCACATCTCCGGAATGTGTTGTCTCGGGATGTGTGCCGTGTAAATGTTTCTGTGTCTGGAGGGGGAGGGGGGTCAAGTAAGCGGGGCTATAATATATGCCTACATGAATCGAAATGTATAAACTAGTTATGTAAGTTTTATATGAAATATAAACAATATTTAAATGAACACATTATATATTCTCTACTATTTGGATTTCCGATTTTCTCTTTTGGCTTGTTGTCTCGATATTTGTTTGCTTATCATTGTTGTGAAATATAAAAAGTATAAAAAGGACACATGCATATTATCTCTCCATCTAAATCTTAACAAATACTGATCGACCTTTTCGTCTAAATCTATTTTCAAATATTAATATCTTTTCCTTGTTGCAAAGAAACTATGTTCACTTTTTATAATAAGCATACCTATACAAAAAGAACATGAAAGTATTTCCAGCACAAATCACTGACCGCAAAAAATTTTTGTTGGGATAAAATACTCATGCAGTTCAGTCCCTCCATTCAGGCAGTGGTATCTGCATCTGCTTAATTTGGATTTTTAGTCAAGAACTGTTTAAGTGAAAAAGAAAGGAAATGGGGTAAATGTCAAGGAGACAACATCCCATCTCCAAGTTAAAACGACCTAAAACAAAGCATCTAGGGGTCACTGTACGGTCTTCAACACTGCATTTTTTTTCAACAACTTTTTTCATTTTTCACATACTGATGTCGGGGTCGGGCTGTTTCTATTCACTCGAATTATGCATATTGAGAAAGAGAGAAAATACAAACCCAAAGACGTACAACTTTTTCTCTGACAAACCAACGTTCTCTTTTATTGATGTTTACATATATAGTATAGGAATAGCATGTTGAGACTTAGAACCAGAGACGTAGAAAACATTTATATGTCTCTGCATGGACTATATATAACTAAGTTATATATAATCCCTGGTCTCGGGTATAGCCGGTAGTGTCTTAATTTCGCTAGGGCACGGACCATTTGATTTTCATGGGGGAAAGGGGGGGGGCTCAGAATTTCACCAGAGACGGGACCTATTTCTCGCCCGCTTGCGGGACAGATCATTTTTTTCCCCATATACACTTTGCGAGGAAATTTTGTTGAGCCAGCTCTTTTTCTTATGGACAGGATCAAGGCCACATTGTTTTTTCAAACCTTATGTTGGGCCGGGATTTTTTCGGGCAAAAAACGGGACCAGATATTTTTTCTATAAAATACCAACTCCTCCCCTGAAAATCGAATGGACTGTGCGTAACCTATAACCAAAATACCCTATAGGAAACTATATGTATACCCCACTGAATAAACCGCAATTGTAGTGTATTTATTCATTTTGAGTAGAAATTAACATTATAACATAAAGATATAAGAATGAATTTATATAGCCAAGGAAAAATGCAAGGGACCTCAGGTTGGTGCAGACCTGTCGCTGGCATTTAGACAACGCCTCCTCCATTCATGTGTAGTGTCTTGCGCAAAATTTGGACCCATTTAATAAGTAAATTTCAAAGATACAGTTGATTAAATACAGCAATAAGTAGGAGTTTCAGCCATTTTTGTTTAATTTAACACCCACTGACATACAATATTTCTCCAAAGACTTAATTATAATACTTTCTATAGCCAAATCTGCAAAAAACAGACCCATTTTAGCGACACGAGTGTTCATATACCTCTGTATAGCAAATGCCTCCCCCTTTTCCGTAAGGAAATATACCAGACACATTGTTTTCTTGATCGAATCCATCGTAAATCACTTGAAAAAAATACAAAATTGTGTAAATAAAAGATATCTTTTAATCGATCACGATTTCCACATAAAATATCAACACCGAAAGATAAATTACACAAAATGCGTTTTGTTGATCCTTTCACACTTCAATAGGACGCCATCTTTAATTTGGCTTGCACCACCTGTGTCCCGAGAACAGACAGGAATGTTCCAGAACACTGTTCTACTGCGCCCCATTGCTATCCTCGATGTGCTAGATGTACTGCACACTGAAAGGAGCGCCAACCCTGTGAAACCAATCTATTTTTAGTAACAGAGCTATCTCTCCGATTACATTTTATCTTGTTATCATGTAAGATCAAAAACCGTAACCGATATAAAAAAATCTGAGGCAGGAAAATGTTGCGATCATCCTCAGGATGATTAATAATGCGAAAAATTATTTGGGGTCACCCCGGTTACGCATTTGGTACCCCTAAATATGCAAATTTCTCAAAGATATAGAATTTCTATAAAATTTTATTTCCAGATAGCTTTCATGGTCCTGATTACGATTCTGGGTTAAAACACTTTTTCCAAACGCCATTTTCAAAATGGCCGCCATTCAAATGTTTGTTATTGGAATATCTTGAAAAAAAAATCTGCAGACATTATATTAGAAATAGGAAAATAGAAAAATGCTCCTCTCATTGAGATATCTTCATTTGATACATTTAGATGAAAACTCTTTCAGTTTACATAGTAATAAATTTTATTAGATTTTATTAAATTTTATTATTTGGTCTTCCGTCTTTTGGTGTTCTTGCTTTTGCCTTGTCTCTGGACTTTGATTTGTGTAATCTTGTGCTTTGTTCCTTCGGTATTCTACTGCCGTTGTTAGAAATAAAAATATTATGTATTCAGAAACCATGTAACTTTTCATGTAGTAAGGGGGTTAATTCAATTTGCAAATATTTATGTAATCAACTTGATGAGGTTACGCAAATGGGAAAACTTCTACATTTTTAATTTTTGACAATATTTTGGGACTTTTTCTATCTTATATATTATGTAATCTGTCGCATAGTCCAGTTTAGTGAATTAAATTTCTTATGAATAGGAATCTGTATTGGACCAATCAGCTTGATGCTTTTTGCACTGATAACATCAGTTGCTTTACTATCTTTGTGATGAAAGGTCACGCTCATTTTTATCCTGTTTAAAATTTCCCAACCACCTCCCCCTCAAACCACCAATGAAAGGGAGGCAATCTTTACATTTGGGATGGCCGTTTTTTAGTGCCACCCCTTTTTGTCTCGGAGAGTATTATTTGACAGGGAGAAAATAACAGCTAACAGACAATTATTATTATGTAACTGCTCCCTGTTAATTTATGTTTTAACTACATGTATTATATAACAGGAGAAAATAACACTTAACAGACATTTTATTATTATATAACTGTTCCCTGTTATTTTATGTTTTAAATATTATATAATCTTATCGTCATATTATTAAATGACATTTACTGGATACATGTGTTTGTTTATTTACTCCCTTGCCAAAAAACAAGCGGATTTGTTGCTGTAGAGAATTATGGAGATCCTAAGGAGATGGTTGTGTTTAGAAGGGGTTATTATTTGGTCAAATGATATGATGCAACCGTTGTCAGATAGGGTTATTTTAAAATATGAAATAAGACACAAAACATATATGCTTAACATGATCAGTGCGAAGAGACCATCAATGTGAGTACCAGGTTGAACGTCATCAGTGACCATTGAACGTGACCTTTGATATTGTTAGCAAATAAACTCGGAAACCGTAAGAGATGACTCATCGATTATTTAGCAAAAATGGTCAACGTCAAGGGTTACATTTCTTTCATTTAGACCGAAGCTCTTCGATGACTTCCTGTAGAGTTATTCCTATTTACGCATTTCAGAAATAGTTTGTTTTTTACATATACTTTTAAACAATTACAGCTAGAATACTCAAATTACATATCAAATTAATCAGTAAGAAAAATACCTTAAATGTGGGAAAAACGTCAAAGGTCGTCAAAGTCACTGGCCAAGGTCAAAGCCAAATTTTGGTCTGTTATGGTAAAACCTCTTAAACGGTGAGAGATAAGTAGTCAGATGTATTTGAGAAAATGTGAGTCTGATTAAGGTCTACATATAGTACTTCGGGTCCAACATAATTGGATCATTGCTCTTAGCCTTAAGCCCCAAAACCGTTTTTCGAGGTCTTATTTTACCTATTTTTAGCTTATATCTCAAAAACATTAAATATACAAAGAAACTATAAGAAGAAAAAGTGTCCAGTACAATATGGTCGACAGAAATAGGTCAAAGTAAAAGGTCCATTTCCTTAGAAACATTGTTTTTTTTTCATAAATGTCCTGAGCAACCATACCTTAAAACGTTTATTATGTTGTAAAGAAGAAATAAATGACATTACCTTCCGGAAGTTATTTAAATGTCCTTAGAAAGAGACAAGATTATTTTATAAAAAGCCCTTAGCAACCATTAAGCAAAAGACTTAATAAATTTCAGGACTTTTTTTAAATTATATTGAAAAAAAAGATAAATAAATAAACATCAAATTATTTGCTTGTATTTTCACTAAAAAAAATCAATTTTCTTTTCAAAACCTGAGTTCGTTTCATCTGCATTTTATTTTTGAATTTAAATTGAGCTTTTGTATTTTTTTCTTTTTATAGTTATAAACTTAGTACTTTAATCCAGAGACATATATACTTTAAATAAATAATATCACACACATATTTTATTTTTCACAGAATAATTATAAAAACCTGAAATGACATTTGTAATACCATTGTGACGTTCTGTAAATAAACAACTAAGGTACGGACAACGAAATTTGCCGCAGCTTAAATCGCTGTAGCTATTTTGTTTTACATAGCACCCTAATAAAAGATATATGTATCATTTTTTAATTTTTGCCGCTACTCTTGGTATATTTACCGAAATAATCAAAGGTCAAATAAAAATATTTTCCATAGACCTTCATGTTAATTTCACTAAAATTTTAAAGAAATTCGATGTGGGTGTGATTGATGAATGATTTACTCAAACCAACAAACCAATGAAAAGACACCAAATGGATTGCCGATGGTTTACTTATTTGCATATAGGGTGCTTGTTTGTTGTTTATTCGGGTGGCCAATGAACAAACAATTGCCACCTTTGAACGATTTGAACCATTATCCAACTACTCCGAAATACGACAAGAGACAAAGATGTTCTATTGTTTAAAAATCTCGAAATGAGAGCATAGACCAGAATTGGGAGATTATCGATGAGATTTTACGGGCGAGTTACTAGACAACAAAATTATGCAGGTTTTGTGACTGAAGGGCAAAAAAAACTTAGTTTACAAATTAGTCATATCAGACAAGGATATTAATAAGACCATATAAAAAAATAACTTGAATCCTACCCAAAAGTTAGAACTGTGTCGTCTTCAAATTTGATAGGATAACCGACAACACAGATGCCGTGATGACCGTAAGTGTTGATCTAGAATTGCAAATAGGTCCAACAAGCTCTCTGACCGTCCATCAAAACAGACTACAGATTAGCATTTCATTATTTGATAAAATAGATGTCATGGACGATTACAAAAAAAGACCCTATAAAGGTAAATGCAGTATACAGATGACTTCTATCTAAGACCGATTCACGATTCAGAAATAAGATTTGTATATTGTGGCAGTACTTTTTTGTTGACATTTTCGTAGTTTTCACAAATATCATTATTACGTGAGTACCTTATTTGTGGTTTCGAATTCTATGCATGGAGACTCCAAGCAACAAAAATGAATTTTATTGGAACTTAATTTCATGGTTGAAACCCAACGAATAATAATAGTTTCACTGTACTTGTTTTTAATTGTCTATTCCATTGTCTAATTAGAATAAGAAAAAAAATCAAAAAATGAGATACACATGAACATTTTTAAAATAGGAAAACAAATGTGTGGTGACAAAAACGGAACACATGTGAAGGGAAGAGAAAGTGTTGAAGTAATAACGACTGATATCAAACAGGTCTATGATAGTGAAACAAGATAACAGGACTCTGTTAGATCTAGAACTAAAAAAGCATGACAAGCAAGATTCGGTGTTCGAAGAAAAAAGTAAAGGTTGCGGTTAAAATTAAAAATAAAATGGTATGAATAATGTAGCAAAGGGATTCAGCCTGGACACAGAGAATCAAGTTACAAAAGAGAATGGGAGTTAAGGTTCGGCTTACAGAACAAACGAAAGATTGGAAAATAAGAGAAACGACTAGGTTCAGGATGCATAAAAGCGTGAAAAGTGTCATGGTATATCCGACTCAAACAGCACCACTGATAACACTAACAGATCTTGCAAAAAAGTAAGGGAAAACTAAAGCTCGAATTAGGGTTAGGGGGAGTACTTACTTGGTGAATGAACAAAGACAGCACAAGTAGTTGGGTTCAGGTCAAATCGATCAAACAATCGGAAACAGTATCTAATAATAATAATATGGGGAAAGATTTAAGTGCAAATCATAATCATATCTGACAGCATAAGGAAAAACATCTACTTCATTTGAACGTTAATGGTCATGCCCATTAAAAAATGAACAAGGATATGGAATAAATGCACATGAGACAAAGTCTCTACAAATACATGATAGAACTAAGCAATGAATCGACGCTTTTATTGTTATTCTTCATCTTGAAGTCACCATGAGGGTTTCAAAATTGAAATTAGCTCATACCTCATAGTCAGTTCAAGACAGCCCTTAACACAAGTTTGAGTAGAATTCATTGCTAAATGTTGAATAAAGTCATATTCATGATCCTGTTTACTCAGGTTGTCATAACTATTAATTGAACCGACAAAGTTATCTACCAATCACTGTCACCCTTCTTCCTAAAAAGCACTAGTGTCTGAAAGCTAATGGGCAATTAAAACATATAGACAAACACAGGGCAATCATCAAGTCAATTGTAAAAAAAAACGTGGCGTTATTCAATAGTGAGACGCGGGCACTATATACATGTGGTCAAATAAGCAATTAACTCGTGAACAGAATAAACATTAACTCAATCCCTTTAGTGTTGCAACAAATAAAGAAAACATTATAGGACTTAAGATAACATGCGGCCAACGTGATAAAGTAGCACTAAAGCTAGAATTACATAGGGTAAGGCCAAAACTATTTACTGGCTACTTAACTCATTTGCTCTAGAAATAAATAGTAACCAATGTATTGAAAGTGAGCTACCGTAAAACGGTTGAGAAGTGCATCTTTTATAGTTGATTTGTGTTTTATAGTGCATTGTGGGAAGATTAGACGAAATAAATATACGAAATGTTAAATTTAAGCCGGAATGGAAGAATTTTCTGTTCATTTTGCTTTTTAGGAATTAAGATTTTCTTGACATTAACTGTGGAATTTATCAGAATGGCCTCTTCCTTTTTTTTTTCTTTTGTGCAAACTTTTATGAAATTAGTGTCGTTATATAAATACTAAATCATAAATTATGAACATATCATTAACTGGCATATAATTTTACTTATTAAGATACCATTGGTATGTAAATACACGCTGCTTAGTACCAAGTCATTATGTTTTGCTCCCTGGACGAAATAATAGGTGTAAGTCGATTCTAGTGCGACAGCTGTGAAGTACATATGCGGTAGAATTTTAGTGCAACTGCTCTGTTTGATTAGTGTTCCGGGAAAACAAATGCGACCGTTGTGAAGGCACAATGCGATAGTTATGAACGGCATATGCTCTTGCTGATTTGTATTCTATAACAAACATTAAACGAATTTTAATGATTATCATTACGAAGGCAAAACATCCTTTCAAATTTTGGATGATACCAATGTTCCATGTGGTTTTTGCATCTTTGAAATGTCAGCCGTTTTGATTTTTTTTCCCATTGCATCTTGTTCGCAGTGTCAAAAAATGCCTACAAATTAATTTTCGCTTAAATCAGATAAGATAAACTTTTTTACATATTGTGGCGGCCATTTTGAAAGGAAAATGTTGCATAAATTCCTTTCTTTTTATATTTTAAACGATCAAAATGCTTGATTTTAAGGAATATGAACTCCCTTATTGTTTGTTCAATTCTGATTTATGCACGATAAAGTACAATAAAGATAGTGTTTTTAAAAGAACCCAATTCTTGCCAATCCCGTTAAATTTTACTATCCCGATTTCCCAGGTCTAAAAACAACCCTTTTTCGTGTTCTCATAACATTTTCATCACGAATTCCCGGTCTTAAAATAGGTTCATTTCTATTTCCCTAATTTGAAAATGGCATATCCCAGTGTCCCGAAAATGGCCTCGCCCCGTCATATTTGAGTAAAAGTAACTCAATTTCGTGCAGAATTTAGGCAAAAATTGATTTTAAAAAATGGCAAAAAAAAAATCGACAGGCACCCTTTTCTCCCTGTTTTTTACGGAACCCCATTGGGACCGAAGATCATATCGAAATTTTCATGCAGATTGCCTACGGGCCGCGACATGGGATTGCGTGTCTTGTTACAGCCCGAGTCGAAGGCAAGGATTGTAACAAGGTACAGATCAGTTTCAAGGTCCAATAGCAGTCTGTGAAATTAATACGGGCCGAAACACAAATTACTTTTAATTTTATTATATTGAACAAATTTACCAGTCAAATTATTCAATAAATTTTATAGCTAGTATTTTTTAAGTGACTAAAACTTTTTTACAGATAATATCTTAACTCTGGAATGAATCCAATGGCTGACTGGTACATGGAATGACTAAACAGTACTTTGGAGAAATTTATGTTGTATCTTTATATACAGCCTAGATGCACAACTTCAGTTTTTGTTACAACAGATACTGGAATATAAAATTATACAATGTTCAAACCAAATTCCAAATGATCAATTTTTGCATGTTTTGGTTATCAGGCTCCTAATTTTATTGGAAGTATGGAATTGAAAAGAAACTTGACGATCGTTCTAAGAACATTTATATTCATAAATACTTATTTTTCACTAAATAATGGACAAGAAGCTTTACATCGTTGAAAATTGTTTCATAAATACTTATTTTTTCAATAAGAAAATGGACAAGAAGCTTTACATCGTTGAAAGTTGTTTCAAAACGTTTTGACGTTACATGTAAAAAGCGCGCTATTTCTTTCCCGCGATTTGCATTTTATTTTACTTATTTTAAGAAAATATCTCTTTTCCTGATCCGTTGACCCCTTTTTTATTCTTTCATCCGAAATTATACGACTGGCATAATATTCTGTCCAATTTTCAATAAATTATTATGTGCCAAATTTGAGTACTATAATGGTTTGTCTTATTTATTAAGGGGGTAAATATGGCGGGGAAATACTTTTTAGCCAAGAGCGTAGTTACGAAATATTTGTTCCGTTCAAAAGCAAATTTCTGATATTCAGAGGGCCTGTGGTGTCCAAAACAACCAATGAATTTGAAACTGAACGGTTTTACAAGGGTTTATCGGCAGAACAATGAATCAATTAAATTTCAATAAATTGCAATATTTATGACGTCATAGATCGAAAACGAGGCCGGTGACCCCATTTTTTCATTTGCTCAAATTGAAGTATTCTTTCAGGACATAAAGTGGAAAGAGTTTCAAGTAATTCCTATGTTCAGTTTGAATAGAAGGATTTATCTTAAATGAAATTTTCACAAAATGGTATCAATTTCTACGAAAGATTTCCTGGGAAATTGGAATAGGCGGCCATTTTGAGAATTTTGTGGATGCATGTACATCACTTTGTGCTGATCCAACTTTATGCTAAGTATGAATGCTGTCCATGCATCTTTGAGAAATATCCAGACAAGGTAGGCGGAAGAAAGAAATAAAGGAATACATATGTAGTAATGACAAAGAAACAGACCGACAACAATTTGTTGTCACGACTACGTCTATCGCGACACAATTAATCTAAACTGGGACGACATATTCACAATAAAGTGTTGCAACCGTGACCCAAATGCATGATATGTTCAGTTGAAAATCAAGAAACCTCCACTGCAAAATAAAATAAAAATAACCGAAAAGGTAAATAAACAGCAATAAATATTAAAAAAATGGAATTAAACTACCGAGAGAACAAGAAGAATCATACCAACAGAAACCTATTTTGATCCCGCTAAATAGCCCAGTCACTACAATTCCAATACATGCACTTTATACTCAGCCTAAGATTTGGATTGTAATATGTCCGAATTCTTTCCAAGAACAGTTTGATAAACAATGAAATTTGATGTCACTACGAAAGTTGTCTATAAAATAATTAAAATGATATATATTATATTTGCGTCTGTCTTGTATTTTCCGTTTCCAGTTTTAAATAATTTCTCAATATTCCCCGGACATTGATTTATAACAATAACATGTATTGTTACTTCGGTATTCCACCGTCTTTGGTGATTTTCTTCATCTTATTTATCCAAAAGAGCTTGAACTTAAGGATTCTACAGATACTTCCACATCGGCTGTGTTTCTTGACCTTCATTTGAAATAGAAAACAGATGTACATTACCAGCTAGCCTGTATGACAAACGCGATGACTTCACTTTTCCAATAGTCAACTACCCTTTTCTTTGTAGCAACATTCCAAAAGCACCAGCATATGGAGTTTACATCTGACAACTCATTCGCTACTCAAGGGCTTGTGGTCGTTACAGTGACTTCCTTGATAGAGCCCAGTTGCTTACAAATAGACTACTTAAGCAAGGGTACGTTACAAAAACTTAAAGTCATCACTACAGGAGTTTTACGGTCGACATCACGATCTTGTGGATCGCTATGGGATATCTGTTTCCCTCTACAACTAAAGTTTGTTTTTCCTCTATCGGATTCGACTTTACTACCGGAGTTGACTTGTTCAACACGGCGGGTGTCTTATAAGAAGCAGGAGATGCTTACTCTACCGGTACATCTGATCTCACCCATGGTTTTTTGATTGGGTCCTTGTTGTTCATCTGTATGTGTGTCTTCATTTTTCTTTTTTGTCCCATACTCAAGTGGTGTCCTTGTTTCTTAGTGTGTCTGATTTTGCCATTGTCCATGGATTGTGCGTTCTTTTGATTGACGGTTCGGTTATCACTTACTTTACTTTTATATGGTGCAAACGGTTACGAATACACTTATCAACTAGCGCCCATGTACATCTATACCAGTGCTTATGTACATCTCAACTAGTGCGCGTCCTACAAATATACACTTCTCAACTATACCAACGATAATCATACATGCACTGACAAACAGAGCTTTGTTTCGGTTTAGAATCACATTTTACTTTATATTTTTGAAAATTCGGATAGTCAATGACCAAAACTGTAAATTGTAATAGCTCCTCATGGTAAAATTCTTCTCGCCTTGTAAAATTCGCTTATTCAACCTGATTAAGTTACTCTCACTCTTGTTTCATTGAATTTAATTTAAATCTAGAATCGAAGGCATTTTATAGTACTAACTAACGTAAGGCAGGGTAGACAGACATCCTTTTGTCATTTAAACAACGTTTTCACATAATTTCAGCAAAAATGACGAAAAATGTGCAGACTATTTTTTCTGTTTGCGCCAATCAACTATAACGATTACACTACTCAACCGTTTTTCCATAGCACACTTTCAGTATATATTGGTAACCATAACTATATCATAGGCTTGCCAGTAACTTATATGTAGGGCTTAAAAGTTAGATGTTAAAATGGTGGCTTATTTGAATACTTTATGATTGTTTTACCCTCTACCGGGGTCAAAGGTCAAATTTCATCGCTCATGAAGTAACAAAATACCGACGTCACCGTAAATTTAGGTTCTGCATATGCAAAGAATGCCGAGTTCCTCAAAAAATGGATATGGTTCCCCGCTATACTACTCAAAAGGTACTTACTAATTTTTAACGATTCACCCTTCCTATATTTGTTTACCCAGACCTTTGAAATGTCCGATCATGCTATAGATATATTTGAGATGTGCACTTCATTTACGGGCTTGTTTTAGGAATTAATCTCACTCTCTAACTCTTTGGCACTCAGTCATTTTTGTCAGCATTTTCAACGAGGGTACCTGTTGTGAAATCAATACATTCTTCAAAAAGTTTAGCCCACTTACTTGAAATAAACAGGATGTTTCTCTTCACATTTTGAAGTTGTGAACCTCAGCTTATAGAAGTGTTTTAGCTTTTCAAGTTTTGCCTGATTTGGGATTTTATTATGATCTAATGTTAAAAAGAAACAGACTACTAGTGTCTTTTACAAATTTCTATTTAGTATGCCCCCTTACAAATAAATTGATCTGCGGCTTTAATAATTGCATTGACCACTATTGAAGGCTTTTCTCCTCGATAAAACTAATAGAAGAGCTATCAATTGTTATATATAACAAAACATATTACCTCAAATTTCTTTTGTTTAGAGGTATCTGATAGTAACATGCTCAGCCGTTTCTTTGTTTCCTTGAAGCGTGAGACATTTATATCTGGTTGAACATCATCAGTTGCACCGAGTTTGCTCAGATCATCATTCTCATGCCTAAGTTGTATATTTTGCAAGTATATTTCTGTAGGTTTCATGTCATTCTGTAATGTGAAGCAAATTAATTTCTACGAACATGATTCAAGTGTAATGGATAAATTTTCTACCTTGTAGATCTGTTATATAGCTTTAACGTCTTCAAGTAAACAAGATGCGCGATGTCATAGTAACGGAAATAAAAAGATCAAATTTGCAAATTTTGTGCTATTCTTTTTACATTTCAGTTCATTTCCTTTGTATTTTATGCTGCAACAAACGCTACATGGAACAAATATATGGAAAATACTCAATTGCCGTTGTCCTACTGTAAATAAAAAAATTAAATCAAAATTGCAGTATTTTTTTTTAAAATCTTACCACTCACAAAGGGTATGGGCGGGTCCGATTCAAAATTTGGAAGTATTTTTTATCTCAATTACTAGTAACTGTCTTGATAAAGCTCTAAACGTGGAAATCTATCACATTTTAATCAAGATAGTGTCAAAAAGCTGATTCTGTTCGACCCATCCATTTCAATGGGAATATTTGCAAACAACCTCCAACTATGCCACCGAAATGCTATCCGACTAACTTAGCCAATAATAAATCACGATGGCAATGGTTTTAGTTGAAAGCCGAATGGAATTCCCAAAGAAAGTTAAAGGGATCTAGCAAGATGAAAGACGTGGTCTTGTTTGAGCTCATTGGAGGCAAAACCGATCGCAGGTTTGATTGTAGGGAGGTCTTTGCGAAGAAGCAAATGACGTCGCTGGTCAAGAAGCTTGGGTTGTTTGGCTACTCGAAGATGAAGCGTGATTACTTGACCAAGATGGAAGACGGTGCATGGAATCTGCCCAAAAGATGAAGGTGGCGGAGTAGCGTAGGGTATTGAAATTGGCATTTTGCATGTTGAAGATGGAAACACTGAAGGCTAATGATCTAGTGACCTTCGTCAAGATTAGCCGTAGGGTAATCCAGGGTTAGATTGAATAAGCACTCAGAGAAGAGGGCACTCGAGGTCAAGCTGGTGCTCTGTGCAGAGATGGTAATAACCGACCTGGACATAGGAAAATCCATCTATAATACCCAATGCCTAAAATATGAGGTTTTGGTCATCAAAGAGCCTGCAGACTTGGAGATGGAAATAACTATCATTGAAAATATGGTGAAGAGGAGCTTTGCCAACTTTCAATACGGGGGTAGTGGGTCGACCTTAGCGGGAAAATCCTCCTGTGCACCTAGCAACAAGCTCCTGACTTCCTAATGAAATGACTGCAAAGAAAACTGTGATCAATATTCAGAATCAGGAACAGGGGTTCTTTAGCTGGGCCATGGTAACTGCCCTTCATCAAGAAGAAGTCAACTACAAGCAAACCAAACGCAACGAGCAGTACAAGAATGAGCTCGAATTCGGTCATCTTAAAGGCTATTGAAACCTTGAAAGAGGGCATCAGTGTGAATGTATTCGGCTTTGTGGGGTTTAAGAGCAGTGACGATGGAGAAGAATTGATGGAACACTTATTGTTTGTTTTATTTACACCTTCCCTGAATATGATCAGGGGATCAGTAAAAGAATATTTGATTTTTTCAGTGATTTTGTAAAATCCCTGGTTTTACTTAGGGATTTTACAATCCAACTTACCAATTTAGTTAAAAAATATATATGTTGTGCGATGGTCACAAATTTACTGTGAAACAAAATAAAAATGATATAGCTGGCCACGATTAAAAGCTAAAAAACACAAAAATATACAAATTAAAAACAATTAAAAATGAAAACAATATAAAGAAGGGAAGACTGCCCAACGTTTCGGTCGTATGGGCTTCGACTAGAGGACTACCGGGCTGAAATACTGAGAAGAAGATGGAAATGACGAGAGAAGGCAGACCTAATGACGTGTCACAGATATTACCTGTAAAAATCGAGCCAAATCTTGAACACAATCAAAAACGAGAATAAAATATTAGTTTTCTATTCTGTGCAAATAATAAATTACATTACATAAATTATATAATAAAATAAAATAGACTGCTTCTTAACATTCATGCCAAAGGGTCGAGCAGTTCCAAGAAAATGGATGATTTTTTGCTCAAGGAACTGTCGTTGTTTTTCACCTGCACTAGTTTGTATAAGGACAGTAACATGCATGTCCAGTATTCAGTGGTTAGCTCGCCGAAAATGTTCATCTACTGGGCAATTAATTCCATTGGTGACGCTCTTTTTACGTTCGACAAAGCAATCACCCAATCTACGGTAGGTCACACCCACACAGATCATCAAACAGCGTTTTCAACCCACAGCATACACAACATTTTCAGTAGAACACGTGAAGCAATTTTTTAGTTTGAAAACGGTAGACGTCCCTACTAATTCATCAGTTTCCAGCTCGCCGAAAATGTTCACCTACTGGGCAATCCTTTCCATTGGTGACGTTCAGTTTATGTTCGACAAAGCGATCACCCAATCTACGGCAGGTATCGCCCACATAGATCATCATACAGAGTTTACAGCCCACACAACATTTTCAGTAGTACACATGAAGCCATTTTTTAGTTTGAAACTGATGAAGTAGTAGGGCCGTCTAACGTTTTTAAACTAAAAAATTGCTTCACTTGTACTACTGAAAATGTTGTGTATGCTGTGGGCTGTACGTGAAATAAAAAAGACAACAGGAAACACTTACAATGGCTGAAAATTATAATTACGTGCCACAATCTGCTAGGGAACTACAGAGGAAAAACACAAATAAGACAAAAGACAAACGTAAACAACGATAAACGCTGTATATGGCACGCGACAGTAACAAAAATGCGGTATACCTAGTATTTCGAACGGAAACTAGGGGTTTTCGTGCGAAATACTGGATATACCGCACGTTAACCATGGGTTTCCGATCGGTATACATAGTTTTCGACGAAAACCCTAGTTTTCGATTGAAATTGAACGGAAACTAGGGGTTTGCGACGGAAACCCATAGTTTCCGATCGGTATCGTTAATTCGACTTTAAAGCGAAAACGCTATTCATAGTTTTAGCCAATGAGAAACGAGAAACAGAAATCGCTATTTGATATTTAACGTTCGTCCAATCAGAAACGGAAAACGGTATTCAGGGTTTAATTAAACCAATCAAAATCGTTTTTTTCTGTTTATCGCTTATATTTCTCTCTTTTTTATTCAAATTTCGGATCTTTTATTTATTTTACATATTTTGATATAATTATAAATTAATTATCAAATAGAGTTGTACCTGTGACACATTTAGGTGCGAATGGATATCAGATTCGCGAGTCCTGAGAGGATTCGACAGTTAAAAGTTATGAAATATCGCCGTTTTAGATTTAGTTTAAAAAGAATAATCAATTCAACTAATCTATAGAGCAAAGAATTTCATTTTCATATAATTGGATGTGTACTGTGTTTCGAAATTTAAAAAAAAATCATGAGATTTTGTATGAAAAATAAATAATTTGATAAGCAGTTAAAAAAAAACAAAAACTCTGTCTTATAAATGATCAAAATTATTCAGTAATTTAAAACTTTTACTTTCCCGGGAGTTTTATAATTTGGAAGTTGAAAAAATTTAATGAATATTAGCATTTAAGAGGAATGAAAAGTATAATTTTAAGTTTACGGTTTAAACTTACTCTATAAAAATGACAAAAACAATAAAGTGTTTGAAAATTTTACTTCATGATATCTTTTCGAAAGAGTTTGATATGTTGGGAAATAAAAAAAACTATCAAATTTAGCATAGAATAGACAGAATAGTTAGATTTTTTAATCAGTGGTTCAAACTCAGTCTTTAAAAATGACAAAAACAATTCAGTGTTTTGAAAAATTTACACCAAAGTATCCTTTGGGAGGAGTTTTATAATTCCCGAACCAAAAACTTGATAAATTTTATCATTAAAAAGATATAAAAAGTAAAATTTTTAGTTGACGGTTTATACTTACTCTTTAAAAATGTCGAAAAAATTAAGTGTTTTGAAAATTTTACATCATTATATCCTTGCGAAGAAGTTTGATATGTTGCGAAATACAAAAATTATCAAATTTAGCATAGAAAAGATATGGAAAGTAAGATTTTGAAACAGCGGTTTAAACTAAGTCTATAAAAATGACAAAAAAAATTCAGTGTTTTGAAAATTTAACATCATAATATCCTTTCGAAGGAGTTTTATAATTCGGGAAGCAAAAACTTGATAAATTTTAGCATTAAAAAGATATGAAAAGTAAAATTTTTAGTTGACGGTTTATACTAGCTCTTTACAAATGTCAAAAAAAAGTTAAGTGTTTTGAAAATTTTCCTTCTTTTTTCCTTGCGAAGAAGTTTGATATGTTGCGAAATACAAAAATCATCAAATTTAGCATAGAAAAGGTAAGAATAGTAAGATTTTGAAACACAGTTTAAGCTAAGTCTATAAGAATGACAAAAAAAAATCAGTGTTTTGAAAATTTAACATCATAATATCCTTTCGAAGGAGTTTAATAATTCGCGAAGCAAAAACTTGATGAATTTTAGCATTAAAAAGATATGAAAAGTAAAATTTTCAGTCTACGGTTTATACTAACTCTTTAAAAATGTCAAAAAAAGTTAAGTGTTTTGAAAATTTTACTTCATTATATCCTTGCAAAGAAGTTTGACATGTTGCGAAATACAAAAATCATCAAATTTAGCATAGAAAAGGTATGAAAAGTAAGAATTTGAAACACAGTTTAAGCTAAGTCTATTAAAAGGACAAAAAAATAAAGTGTTTTGAAAATTTAACATCATAAAATCCTTTTGAAGGAGTTTAATAATTTGCGAAGCAAAAACTTGATGAATTTTAGCATTAAAAAGATATGAAAAGTAAAAATTTTAGTCTACGGTTTATACTAACTCTTTAAAAATGTCAAAAACAAGTTAAGTGTTTTGAAAATTTACTTCATTATATCCTTGCCAAGAAGTTTGATATGTTGTGAAATACAAAAATCATCAAATTTAGCATAGAACAGGTATGAAAAGTAAGATTTTGAAACAGCGGTTTAAGCTAAATGGTGAATAAAAGGATATGGACTAAATGCACATGAGACAAAGTCTCTACAAATACATGGTAAAAAACAAGCAAAGGAACAACGCTTTTATTGTTGTTCTTCATCTTGAAGTCACCATGAGGCCTTCAACAATGAGCTTTGCTCATACCTTATAGTAGTTCAAGACGACCCCTAGCTAAGTCTATAAAAATGACCAAAAAAATTCAGTGTTTTGAAAATTTAACATCATAATATCCTTTCGAAGGAGTTTTATAATTCCCGAAGCAAAAACTTGATGAATATTTGCATTAAAAAGGTATGCAAGTAAAATTTTTAGTCTGCGATGTAAACTAGCTCTTGAAAAATGACAAAAAAGTTAAGTGTTTTGAAAATTTCACATCATTATATCCTTGCGAAGGAGTTTGATATATTGCGAAATAAAAAAATCTTCAAATTTAACATAGTATAGGGATGTCTTACTTTTCATACATATTCTATGTTAAATTTGAAGATTTTCTACTTCACATTATATCAATCTCCTTCAAAAGGATATAATGATGTGAAATTTTCAAAACACGTAACTTTTTTTATCATTTTTAAAGAGTTAGTTTACATCGCAGACTAAAAATTTTACTTTTCATACCTTATTAATGCTAAAATTCATCAAGTTTTTGCTTCGTGAATTATATAACTCCTTCGGAAGGATATTATGATGTTAAATTTTCAAAACACTGAATTTTTTTTTTTGGTCGTTTTAATAGACCGAGTTTAAACCGCTGTATCAAAATCTTACTTTTCATACCTTTTCTATGCTACATTTGATGATTTTTGTATTTTCGCAACATATCAAACTTCTTCGCAAGGATATGATGAAGTAAAATTTTACAACTCAATTAACTTTTTCTGACATTTTTAAAGAGTTAGTATAAACCGTCGACATAAAATTTTACTTTTCATATCCTTTTAATACTAAAATTCATCAAGTTTTTGCTTCACGAATTATAAAACTCCTTCGAAAGGATATTATGATGTTAAATTTTCAAAACACTGGATTTTTTTTGGGTCATTTTTATAGACTTAGTTTAAGCTTACTTTCCATACCTTTTCTATGCTAAATTTGATAATTTTTGTATTTTGCAACATATCAAACTTCTTCGCAAGGATATAATGATGTAAAATTTTCAATACACTTACTTTTTTGACATTTTTAAAGAGTTAGTATAAACCGTCGACTAAAAATTTTACTTTTCATATCTTTTTAATGATAAAATTCATCAAGTTTTTGGTTCGGGAATTATAAAACTCCTCTCAAAGGATACTAAGGTGTAAAATTTTCAAAACACTGAATTGTTTTTGTCATTTTTAAAGACTGAGTTTAAACCACTGATTAAAAAATCTAACTATTCTGTCTATTCTATGCTAAATTTGATAATTTTTTTTTATTTCACAACATATCAAACTCTTTCGAAAGGATATCATGAAGTATAATTTTCAAAACACTTTATTGTTTTTGTCATTATTAAAGAGTAAGTTTGAACCGTAAACTTAAAATTACACTTTTCATACCTCTTAAATGCTAAAATTCATGAAATTTTTAACTTCCAAATTATATAACTTCTTGGAAAGGATATGATGAAGTAAAAGTTTTAAATTGCTGGATTGTTTTGATCATTTATAAGACCGAGTTTTTGTTTGTTTTTTTTACTGCTTATCAAATTACTTATTTTTCATACCGAATTTCATGATTTTTTTTTAAATTTCGAAACAGAGTACACATCCAGTTATATGAAAATAAAAATCTTTGCTCTAGAGATTAGTTAGATTGAATATTCTTTTTAAACTAAGTCTAAAACGGCGATATTTCACAACTTTTACCTGGTGAAGGTGAATATAGACAGTCGAGATCGAATTCTTCCAGGACCCGCTAATTTGATATCCATTCGCACCTAAATTTGTCAAAGGTACAACTCTATTTGATAATTAATTTATAATATCAAAATATATAAAATAAATAAAAGATACGAAATTTGAATAAAAAAGAGAGAAATATAAGCGATAAACAGAAAAAATCCGATTTTGATTGGTTTAATTAAACCCTCAATACCGTTTTCCGTTTCTTATTGGACGAATATGGCACGCGATAGTAACAAAAATGCGGCATACCTAGTATTTCGAACGAAAACTAGGGGTTTTCGTGCGAAATACTAGGTATACCGCACGTTAACTAGGGGTTTCCGATCGGTATACATAGTATTTCGCCGAAAACCCTAGTTTTCGTTCGAAATACTAGGCATACCGCATTTTTGTTACTATCGCGTGCCATACCGATCGGTATCGGAAATTCGAGTTTAAACCAAAAACGCTATTCATAGTTTTAGCCAATGAGAAGTGAGAAACGGATATTTAACGTTCGTCCAATCAGAAACGGAAAACGGTAGATTAAACCAATCAAAATCGTTTATTCTGTTTATCGCTTATAATTCTCTATTTTTTTATTCAAATTTTCGTATCTTTAATTTCTTTCATATATTTTTATATTATAAATTAATTATCAAATAGTGTTGTGCCTTTGACACTTTTAGGTGCGAATGGATATCAGATTCGCGGGTCATGGAAGGATATTCGATCTCAACTGTCTGTATTCACCTTCACAACAACACCATACATGTATTAAGAGAAATAAAAGGACTCAATGCAATCTCGAGACAGAAACTAATTAAAGTGTATAACAGCTTAGTCAGGTCAATAATAGAATACGCCTGCCCTGTATGGCAATGTACATCAGTAGATAACTTTAAGAAATTAGACAGAATACAACGGAAAGGACTGTCAATATGCCTAGGCCTTCCAGGAACAGCAAGCAGAGAAGCAATGGAAGTAGAGGCTAATGTGATACCTATAGATCTCAGAATAGAACAAATGGCAGTCCGAGAAATAGCAAAAATACAGTCTAAAGCCATCACTGAACCTATTAAACAGCAATTAGATCAATTCAGAAACAACGACACTTTAGAACAGTTTGAATCTCCCTTTGGCAAGGCCTTAACACAATCAGCAGACATGTATAGGGAAACGGGGGTGGATATAACACTGATAGAACCAGAATATACCTTCTCTCCAGGAAGTAACTGTTTGACCCAAAGCAAGCCTTCATATTGGAGTCGACTTGGCAGTTCCAAGAGTCGAACACAAGAACAAACAGCCCAATGTATGGAGGTCATTGGTGAACTCCTAGAGAGTACAGGTACGGATACTATTATATCCTTTACAGATGGTTCCTTTCAAGGTAACCCTGGTCCATGTGGAGCAGGAGCAGTTATCTACCCTCACAATGAAGATTTGATACCACTGAAAAGGCCAGTAGCAAATAGAGGATCCATCCTGCTTGGAGAGCTGGCAGCTATTCTGACAGTGATCGAATACTGCATTACCAACATGACAAGTCAGTATAAAAGCTTGAAGATACTGTCAGATAGCCAAACAGCAGTTGGTATAATCGCCCTACAGTTGAAATCGACAAACTACATAGATCCGATAAGAGATATAAAAGAGGGCATAGCATCCTTGCTGAGAATTGGCATAGAGACAGAAGTATCTTGGGTCCCAGGCCATGCTAATATAGCCGGGAACGAGATAGCCGATAAACTAGCCAAGGAAGCAGCGGAGGAAGCTAGGACGCTTAATAGTGAATATAACACCATCACTAAGGCTGATGTTCAAAATGCAGTGAAACAGTCAACAACAACGAAATGGCAAAATAGATGGCACATTACAGACTCGGGAAGACATCTATATGAGCTGGTACCTGTAGTGAACACCACTTGCTGCCTTGACCACCCAAATCAAACAACCGGCAGAATAATAAAAGAGCTTAGAACAGGTTATAGCCATTTAAATAAATACAGACACCAGATAGGTGTGGCCCTCTCGCCATTATGTGAATGTGGAGAAGTGAAAACATCAGAACACTACCTACTTCACTGTAGAAGATACCAAGCAGAAAGGATCGAGATGCTCAACAACATCAGAGAACTAACATCAGGCTCAAAACCATTACTATCCATTCTGCTCACAAAGGAAAACAAGCACCACGCAACAATACGATCATTTGTAGCAGACTACATAGACAGCACTGGACGCTTTCAGGAGATATGCAATCCAGACAAAGAACCCCGATCCTGAACCTACACCACACAAAACTCAGCATACAGAGAAATTACAGAGAAGTCAGCATGCGACTATTAACAACAGCACCAAGAGACAAGTTGTGTCGTCTACGACCGTAGGATCAGGATCAGGTTCACCAGTTAAATGTTGTGAATATCGCCGTCTAAGACTTTGTTTTAAAAAAATTTCCATTTAACTAATCTCTAGAGCAAAGATTTTTATTTTCATATAACTTGATGAGTACTCCGTTTCGAAATTAAAAAAATCATGAAATTTGGTAAGAAAAATAAATATTTTGATAAGTAGTTGAAAAAACAAAAACTCAGTCTTATAAATGATCAAAACAATTCAGTGTTTTAAAACTTTTACTTCATCATATTATCCTTTCCAAAGAATTTTTTAATTCACATAGTTATAACTTTGATGGATTTAAGCATTTAAGAGGTATGAAAAGTATAATTTTAAGTATCCGGTTTAAACTTACTATTTAAAAATGAAGTAAACAATAAAGTGCTTTGAAAATTTTACTTCATTATATGCTCTCGAAAGAGTTTGATATGTTGCGAAATACAAAAAAATCATCAAATTAAGAATATAATAGGTATGAAAAGTAAGATTTTGAAGCAGTGGTTTAAACGCAGTCTTTTAAAATGACATAAAAATCTCAGTGTTTTGAAAATTTTACATCATTATGTCCTTTTGAAGGAGTTTTATAATTCGCATAGCAAAAACTTGATTAATTTTAGCATTAAAAAGGTATGAAAAGTAAAATTTTTAGTCTGCAGTGTAAACTAACTCTTGAAAAATGTCAAAAAAGTTAAGTGTTTTGAAAATTTTACATCATTATATCATTGCGTAGGAGATTGATAGGTTGCGAAATAAAAACATTCTTGAAATTTAACATGGAATATGTATGAAAAGTATGAATTTTAATCAGCAGTTTATACTCAGTCTTTAAAAATGACCAAAAAAATCAGTGTTATGAAAATTTTACATCATAATATCCTTTTGAAAGGAGTTTTATAATTCGCAAAGCAAAAACTTCATGAATTTTAGCATTAAAAAGATATGAAAAGTAAAATTTTTAGTCTGCAGTTTTTACTAACTTTTTTAAAATGTGAAAAAAAGTTAAGCGTTTTGAAAAATTTACTTCATTAAATCCTTGCGAAGGCGTTTGATATGTTGCGAAATACAAAAATCATAAAATTAAGAATATAATAGGTATGAAAAGTAAGATTTTGAAACAGTGGTTTAAACGCAGTCTGATTGATTGATTGATTGATTGAATATTGTTTAACGTCTACTCAGCAATATTTCAGCTATATCAAGACGAGAACAAGTTAGTTGATAAATAATCACTTTAGGGCATGGAAATGGCCATGGGACGGGAAATTCTGACTGCCACTGGAAAAGTAGGGTGAAATCGTCAAGGGCGGGGAATTTAGCCTTGTAGCCGATCACCTACGGACCACCCCAAAAAGAGCTTGCTACAAGGGTTCTTTAACGTGCAGGAAGCGTGGCATTTCTTCCAACACGTGGACCTGAGTTTACATCCCATCCGAAAGATGGGTTGTGTATTTATTAATCCCGCACAACCACGGAATGGGTCCTATTTCTATATCCCGGGACCCTCGGGGTCAGCCTCCGTTTAGGAGGGGTCACACCCCGCAAGCCGGAGATACTGGGTCCTATTTCTATATCCCGGGGTTCCCTCGGGGTCCTCTGTTAGGATGGCTCATACTCCAAGCTCAGAGGATGCTGCGGGCCTATTCTTCAGCCGGGACCGCGCACGGCGGAAACGCAGTCTGTAAAAATGACATAAAAATCTCAGTGTTTTGAAAATTTTACATCATAATGTCCTTTCGAAGGAGTTTTATAATTCGTGTAGCAAAAACTTGATTAATTTTTGCATTAAAAAGGTATGAAAAGTAAAATTTTTAGTCTGCGATGTAAACTAACTCTTGAAAAATGTAAAAAAAGTTAAGTGTTTTGAAATTTTACATCATTATATCATTGCGTAGGAGTTTGATAGGTTGCGAAATAAAAAAATTCTTGAAATTTAACATGGAATAGGTATGAAAAGTATGAATTTTAATCAGCAGTTTAAACTCAGTCTTTAAAAATGACCTAAAAAAAAAATCAGTGTTATGAAAATTTTACATAATAATATCCTTTTGAAAGGAGTTTTATAATTCGCAAAGCAAAAACTTCATGAATTTTAGCATTAAAAAGATATGAAAAGTAAAATTTTTAGTCTGCATTTTATACTAACTCTTTTAAAATGTGAAAAAAAGTTAAGTGTTTTGAAAATTTTACTTCATTAAATCCTCGCAAAGGCGTTTGATATGTTGCGAAATACAAAAATCATCAAATTAAGAATATAATAGGTATGAAAAGTAAGATTTTGAAGCAGTGGTTTAAACGCAGTCTGTAAAAATGACATAAAAATCTCAGTGTTTTGAAAATTTTACATCATAATGTCCTTTCGAAGGAGTTTTATAATTTGCAAAGCAAAAACTTGATTAATTTTAGCATTAAAAAGGTATAAAAAGTAAAATTTTTAGTCTGCGGTGTAAACTAACTCTTGAAAAATGTCAAAAAAGTTAAGTGTTTTGAAAATTTTACATCATTATATCATTGCGTAGGAGTTTGATAGGTTGCGAAATAAAAAATTCTTGAAATTTGACATGGAATAGGTCTTTAAAAATGACAAAAAAAAAATAGTGTTATGAAAATTATCCTTTCCAAGGAGTTTTATAATTCGCAAAGCAAAAACTTCATGAATTTTAGCATTAAAAAGATATGAAAAGCAAAATTTTTAGTCTGCAGTATATACTAACTCTTTAAAAATGTGAAAAAAAGTTAAGCGTTTTGAAAATTTTACTTCATTATATCCTTGCGAAGGCGTTTGATATGTTGTGAAATATAAAAATCATCAAATTAAGCATATGATAGGTATGAAAAGTAAGATTTTGAAGCAGTGGTTTAAATGCAGTCTTTAAGAATGACATAAAAATCTCAATGTTTTGAAAATTTTACATCATAATGTCCTTTCGAAGGACTTTTATAATTCGCAAAGCAAAAACTTGATCAATTTTAGCATTAAAAAGGTATGAAAAGTAAAATTTTTAGTATGCGGTGTAAACTAACTCTTGAAAAATGTCAAAAAAGTTTAGTGTTTTGAAAATCTTACATCATTATATCCTTGTGAAGGAGTTTGATATGTTGCGAAATAAAAAATTCTTCAAATTTAACATAGAATAGGTTTGAAAAGTAAGAT
Source organism: Modiolus philippinarum (assembly GCA_002080025.1). Lineage (NCBI taxonomy): Eukaryota > Metazoa > Mollusca > Bivalvia > Mytilida > Modiolidae > Modiolus > Modiolus philippinarum. The sequence goes on from MJUU01021722.1 coordinate 146,862, forward strand.
TTCTAATTATCGGTTTAAACTCAGTCTTTAAAAATGACACAACCTATTTAGTGTTTTGAAAATTTAACATCATAATATCCTTTCGAAGGAGTTTCATAATTCGTAAAGTAAAAACTTTATGAATTTTAGCATTAAAAAGGTATGGAAAGTAAAATTTTTAGTCTGCCGTACAACTTTACTCTTCCAAAATGTAAAAAAAAAAATGTTTTGAAAAATTTACTTCATTAAATCCTTGCGAAGGCGTTTGATATGTTGCGAAATACAAAAATCATCAAATTAAGAATATAATAGGTATGAAAAGTAAGATTTTGAAGCAGTTGCTTAAACTCACTCTTTAAAAATGACAAAAAAATTCAGTGTTTTGAAAATTTTACATCATAATATTCTTTTGAAGGAGTTTTATTTCAAAACACTGATTTTTTTTTTGCTATTTTTAAAGACTGAGTTTAAACTGCTGATTCAAATCATACTTTTCATACCTATTCCATGTTAAATTTGAGGAATTTTTTATTTCGCAACCTATCAAACTCCTTCGCAAGGATATAATGATGTAAAATTTTCAAAAAACTTAACTTTTTTTGTCATTTTTGAAGAGTTAGTTTACAACGCAGACTAAAATTATACTTTTCATACCTCTTAAATGCTAAAATCTATGAAAGTTTTAACTTCGCGAATTCTAAAACTCCTTGGTAAGGATATGATGAAGAAAAAGTTTTAAAACTCTGAATTGTTTTGATCATTTATCAGACTGAGTTTTTGTTTTTTCAACTGCTTATCAAATTATTTATATTTCAAACCAAAATTCGTGATTTTTTCAATTTCAAAACAGATTACACATCAAGTTATATGAAAATAAAATTCTTTGCTCTAGAGATAAATTAAATGGAAAATTCTTTTTAAACAAAATCTAAAACGGCGATATTCACAACTTTTAACTGGTGAAGGTGAATACAGACAGTCGAGATCGAATATCCTCCCATGACCCGCGAATCTGATATCCATTCGCACTTAATAGTGTCAAAGGCACAACACTATTTGATAATTAATTTATAATATAAAAATATATAAAACAAATAAAAGATACGAAAATTTGAATAAAAAATAGAGAATTATAAGCGATAAACAGAATAAACGATTTTGATTGGTTTAATTAAACCCTGAATACCGTTTTCCGTTTCTGATTGGACGAACGTTAAATATCAAATAGCGATTTCCGTTTTTCGCTTCTCATTGGCTAAAACTATGAATAGCATTTTCGGTTTAAACTCGAATTTCCGATACCGATCGGTATGACACGCGATAGTAACAAAAATGCGGTATACCTAGTATTTCGAACGAAAACTAGGGTTTTCGGCGAAATACTATGTATACCGATCGGAAACCCCTAGTTAACGTGCGGTATACCTAGTATTTCGCACGAAAAACCCTAGTTTTCGTTCGAAATACTAGGTATACCGCATTTTTGTTACTATCGCGTGCCATAGACGAACGTTAAATATCAAGTAGCGATTTCCGTTTCTCGTTTCTCACTGGCTAAAACTATGAATAGCGTTTTCGCTTTAAAGTCGAATTAACGATACCGATCGGAAACTATGGGTTTCCGTCGCAAACCCCTAGTTTCCGTTCCATTTCAATCGAAAACTAGGGTCTTCGAAAACTATGTATACCGATCGGAAACCCATAGTTAACGTGCGGTATACCTAGTATTTCGCACGAAAACCCCTAGTTTCCGTTCGAAATACTAGGTATACCGCATTTTTGTTACTATCGCTTGCCATAGCTGTATGATGTTGTAAACGCTGTATGAGGATCTATGTTGGTGAGACCTGCCGTAGATTGGGTGATCGCTTTGTGTAACATAAACAGAGCGTCACCAGTGGAAAGGATTGCCCAGTAGGTGAACATTTTCGGCGAGCTAACCACAGCATACTGGACATGCATGCTACTGTCCTTATACAAACTAGTGCAGGTGAAAAACAACAACAGTTCCTTGAACAAAAAATCATCCATTTTCTTGGAACTGCTCGACCCTTTAGCATGAATGTTAAGAAGCAGTCTATTTTATTTTATAATGTATGTAATGTAATTACATAATTCATTATTTGCATAGAATAGAAAACTAATATTTTATTCTCGTTTTTGATTGTGTTCAAAGTTTGGCACGATTTTTACATGTAATATATGAGACATGTCATTAGGTCTGCCTTCTCTCGTCATTTCCATCTTCTTCGCAGTATTTCATCCCGGTAGTCCCCTAGTCGAAGGCCATACGGCCGAAACGGTGGGAAGTCTTCCCTTCTTTATATTATTTTCATTTTTATATGTTTTTTTAATTTGTATATTTTTATGTTTTTTTACCTTTTAATCGTGGTCAGCTTTACTTTTTTTTTATTTTGTTTAACCAATTTAGTGATTTTATAAATTCCCTGAATTTTCAGTGATTTTACAAAATCCCTAATTATACAAATTCACTGCAACATATCCACTGGGAAATTCCAGGGGCTCCGGAACGACCCCAATTAACCTTTTGTACAACAAACAGCATTACTGCTGGATTAAAAGGCTATCGCAATTCTTGAGTTCCGAAGACTCAGAGCATGGCCATGAGCAGTTCTTCCGCCTTAGGTGCATGTTTGAATATTCCAAGCAGGAAATTGTGGACGACCACATGGAATATTAGGGAAAATTGTCAAAATCGTAATGAATGAGGAAGGCACCATCATGAGGTTCACTTATTTCAATCGCATAATGAGGGTCCCATACGTGATCGACCCTGAATTCGAAGATCGATACCTACCCACCAAGCCAATCATAAGCCTCCACAAAGCAGTATCAGCACCACGGGCAATCAGGATTTTTTACTACACTATACTACGAAAAGTAGGTCGACGGGGACTTCAAAGAGCCGGTACTCTACCAGAGACCTGATGCAGCTAGGAAGTTTGTTGAGCACATGGAGCAGGAAATGGCTACCATCACCAATGCGTATGGGGACAAGAAAGATACGGTAATGACCGAAAAAGATAAGGGGAGCTTCGACTGCAGCAAGGAGTGCTATATCTGCGATAGACTACTTGACGAGGATTAGGTCCACGACCACGATTATCTCGCTAGAAAGTTTCATATAACCAGTGCACCCTAGATTTCAAGCTTCCCACATTCGTCTCCATCGTTTAACACAATTTAACAGGATACGACAACCACCTATTCGTCAAGGATCTTGGCTTCAATAGAGCTGGTAAGATCAATTTGCTTAAAAACCGATGAAAATATATCAGCTTCTCCAAGAAGGTGGGAGATCTGGATATGCGATTTATCGACTCGATCCGGTTCTTGCCAAATTAACAAGACACTTAGCTAAGAACGTGATCGCCGCCATATTCAAGACCATAAAGACAATTTTTGGCGACGATCGGGAGTTGCAACTGTACAAGGTGGTCTATCCCTGCGACTTCACTGACGGCCATGTGAGGCTGCAGGAGAACGAACTACCACCAAAAGAGGACTTTTTCAGCGAGTTCAATGGGAGCTCATTAGCGATGACGTCTATGCGCGCGTAAAGAAGGTCTTTAAAACCCTTTAGTGCAAGATCTTTCGCGACTACCACAACCTCCTCTTAGCAACCCACGTGCTGCCGCTCACTGACATTACTGAGTACTTCCAAGAAGTCTGCCTCGAGAACTACAAGATGGGTCCCATGTGGTACTATACCTTCCTCGGCCGCGCCTACAAAGCCACCCCCAAGACTACCGTGGTAAGATTGGAGCTGCTGTTCGATCCGGACATGTTGTTGGTGTTAAAAAGGGCAAGCAGAGAGGGTGTCATGATGATATCTCACCGCCACAGCTAGGCCAACAACCCCTACATTAACGGCTACGACGCCTCCCAACCCACCAAAGACCTGACCTACCTAAATGTTCATTACCTCTTCAGGAGGGTCATGACACAACCCCTATCCACGGGAGACTTCCAGTATGGTGACATGGTGGAATGCGATTCTCGACTACAGGAAGGAATTGCACGATGCCAACAACGACTACCTGCTACCACTGATTAATATCGAAACGGGTGCATACGCTCATCTGACCCTGCACAGCCGCATCAAGTACATGCTCTACTACCGAAACCTCAAGCAGTATCTGATGATGGATATGAAGGTGTTTCACCGCATCAAGTTTCGGTAGTCTCCATGGCTGAGAGAATATATCGACCTGAATACCAGCCTTAGAATGCGGCCAAGACTCCGAGAAGGAATTTTTCAAGCTAATGAATAATTCGGTCTTCGGAAAGGGGATAACGATCATCCTTGTCGCCGTTAAGCTAGTGATCACATAGAAGCGGACGCTGAAGCTTGTGGCTAAGCTCAACTCTGATCGTCGGGCGGTTTTCACATGTAGGAGAGCAAGCTCAGCTTCGATAAGTCCGTCTACTTGGGAGCATGCATCTTTAAAACATACGCAGATATCACAAAGATCATGATGTACGACTTCCACTAGGGATTCATGAAGATATATTTTCGAAAGCGCCCGTCAGCTTACGTCTATAAGATAGAGACCGCACACTCCTTCAAGGATATCACGCCACACGTTCTGGAAAAATTCGGTACCTCCAAGCATCTTTCCGTCATATCCACCGACATGAAAAAGAAAGTACTGTGATATTCAAGGATGAATGCAGTCGTAAGAAACCGACTCAACGCCTACACGGTGCAGGAGATAACCAAGAAGGCCAAGGGGGTCAAGCAGGACGTGGTAAAGCCAGACAAATCCTACGACGAGAACAACTAGCAGGAGATCCGCAAGCCGATGAACATCATCCGGAGCCATCTCCACCAGATCTACACCGAATAGGTCAACAAGGTGTCACTTTCAGCCATGACGATAATCGCCACATCTGCAAAGATGGAGTCAGCACCCTGGCGCACGGCCACCACCCAATATAGATAATTAGCTGCATGCGAGTGCACAGAAAACCCCGCATCCGACAAGCCCTTCTCGAATATTGATCTTGAGTAAGCTATTTCGAAACTAAGAACCCTCCGTTCAGAGGAGTATTCATGTGCGATGCCCTGGCATCTTTAATCACGACGCCGATTATGGCCTAGCACTAACTGCACGTGCCCTTACAGCCTGCCTCCACCCGATGAGAAGGTCAACTATGTGTGACCGGATATCGATATAATACTGATGAGCTCCAGGGTCACCGCAACGTGGTCTGCGGACAATTTTGCTTGCACTCATTGAAACTCCTATCGATAGGACGTACGCTGGAGAGTGTTACAGATAAATGGATAAATTTGAATCTCACTCTAGGAAGCACATAACAAGCTGGCGGATGCTAAAGGATCTTGATATGAACGATCATCTCATCACCAGTCTTGGATTGCCACGGGATTTGTGACGAAAAGATGGATCAACCTCCAGCTGAAGGATAGCGTTAAAGACATTGATGGCCTAGATGCAGAGTTCGGTACAACCCTGATAGTACTGGAAGCACAGTAGAAGCGCTGAGACCGCATAGAGAAGGGTATGGCAAAGTGTTTGCCCATGTCAGGTGGTAAGATGGTTGGGGATATCTATATACAACGGCATCCACAATTTACCAGAGTGAACCCAAGCTGACAATCACCAAGGGATGGTATGCTAAGAATTGGCAGAAACTGGCAGCCAGTATGCAAGGCAAAATAAACGATACACAAAACCGATAGGTCCAATCGACACCTCAAATAGTCCGTCTGGTCTCTCTCGAGGGACCGGAAAGGTTACCGTTGGGGCTTATTGCATGTTGAATTGCAGGTCAGATTGCTTGATCAAGAAATAAAAGTATCTTTTCCACTTCAAGCAAGCTTCCTTCACCCCCAGCAAAACCTTCTCGATACAATAGATCACCTGATTAATACGCTGCAGCTTGGGCTACTTGAAGGATCCTTGGATCTCATAGTCGTTTAAGTCCTCATAGTCGTTTAAGTCCTTGAAGCAATAGGTGGTTGACTGCATTAAAGGCCTAAGCGATGGTGAAGAATTTCTCAGTCCAGCGCGGAGTTGTTCCTTCTCGAAAGCTACCAGCTGACAGCGGTGGGGGTGATTGATCGATGCTAGGTAGTATTATACTGGCGGACGAGATCGTCCGAGACTGAGAGGTACAATTTAGGTGCATTTGGAATTGGCCGAGAATTACTTGAACATCTCCTTTATGGATAACTAAATACCGAAGTTACTGTGAATTGATTTTCTGCATAAGCGCATTTCGACAACTAATTTCTCTTCAGTGCAGATAAAATCTAAACGTTTGGAAGACCATAAACTCATAGATGTTAAATAACAGATAGAGAACAGATAACCAATATGATATAAATGTAAAGCCAAAATAAGCTAAGGACAGAGCTTTCCATTTGGAGATACTCCTTAGTTTTCAATAATATTTTCAAAAATTAAGATATTTCAATTCTCCACATAGAATGGAAGGATTCAAAAGCTACACGCTCGACGTCTCCTCGTTCTCGTTGGGGGAGTGTAGGGGGTAGAGCTCGATGTTTCCTTCCATAGCTTATCCTTTGCCTCGGCTCATGATTATAAAATTCGGTGTGCTTGCAGTTTTCTGTCTATAACATGATGAAATACATGGCACTGCTTAGATATAGAACACTGGTCAGTATAAGCTTGGTCAGGGTAAGAGTGATTAAAGTAGAATATGGTGGGGGGTTGAGTTAGCGTAAGAGTATGGCAAGGGTTAAGGTTAGAATATGGATAGGGTTAGTGTTAAAGTATGCTTAGGGTTAGGTTTATGATTAAAGTATGGTAGGGTTAGAGTTAGAGCATAGAAGGGGCTAGAGTTAAGGTTTAGATTAGGATAGGGTTTAGGGTATGGCAGAATTTGACTTAGAGTATAGAAGGGGTAAGAGTAAAGGTTAGTGTTAGAGTAAGGGTGATAAGATAAGGATTATTTGAATCGATGGCAGTGATTGGTCAGTTCATTTTGTAATTCGGTTTCTTATTGGTTGGTTTCCATATTAATTTATGGAAATAAGGCAATTTATTTTATAAGAATTTAACAACACCACTCCCACCACAATTTCAAGCAAGTTATAGCCTACCACCCCCAGCAATACCACAGGGCAATAGCAGGAGCAATTATATACCAACTAGAAGCAGCAGCAAGAAACAGTATATACATGTACCACTCAGAAGAAGGAGCAGCAAGTATGCCACAGTACAGCCCAGCAGCAATATAGTCAAATGAACATACAAGCACAGCTAATACATGTAAAAGTATACTCATGAGCAACCTATTTGTCGTGTGAGCAACTTGTGAGCAAATAAACAAAGTCGTGAAAAACTCTTGAGAAATGTAAGTTGTATTTAAAGCTTCATTTATAAGAATTTCTTCATTCGTCCAAAAATTCTTGAGGGGTGAAGACTTCTAATGTACCAAGGCGATAGATGTAATTTTCATCCCAATCGACAGTTCAGTCTTCTGCGTCACAAGAAATCACTTCAAAATATAGATCAAGAGGTGGACAGAAACCAGGATACAGTCTGTAAGATATCAGAGTACAAAAAATACCGAAGTTGCATAAAAACAGTAAAATTTCGTTATGCTGAACACGTGTTTCAAGGAGTAACCGTTCATCAGCAGCATTAAAGAGGAAAGCCATGTTCCTGAAGAATCTGAGTATACCACTGATGAAAAATCTGATGAAGAAGACTCAGAGTTGGAATCACCATGGAATATTATACATGTAGTAACCAAAGCCATGAATGTAAACCAGTCCGAATATGAACAAAATATTGAGAACTATATAGACACCGGACTATAAGAGGATAAGGCACGACATATTGGATGGGAGGAAAAAGGTAATGCAGCGTATATCTAAATATCTATAGCAAGTCACAAGACTGGTGAAATGCCGAATGAACCTTTCATATTTAATCGAAATGAAGAAGTGAAAATGTGTCAAGCTTGTATCAAAATACAAAAATACCAAAGTTGCATAATAAACACGTGTTTCAGGGAGTAACCTCTCATCAGCAGCATTAGAATCAAATATTATGGCAAGTCAAAATCCAAAAAATAGTAAAAAAAGAAGCACTCATTATCAAAAATATCGAAATAGGAAGCCAAATCCAGTACTAGGGACATCAACCGAGTGTAATACAAGGAATGAAGCCGTAGTATGTTCGAGGGATAAGAATTTTGATAAAAACAGTAAATTTCTATGAAATGCAAAGTCCTAATTACTCTTTTCCTTATTTATCTCACCACTGCGACCACCCAGCAGCCATACAAGCTCGAATATATAACGGCTTGAATATACTCGTCTATAATTGAAGTCGATATTCAAAAATTTGGCAGCGCGAATTCAAAACTGCGCTAACTAAAATCCTGTCAATTTACCGCGAAATAAAAACGGCGCGAAAATTTCCCGGTTTACTGTAATCATAATTGTAATCAAATCAAAAACATTTAACTGAATCACCAGTTATCTGCCCTATCAAACCATGAATGCAGAAGTGATAGAAGACACCCTAGAAATTTCCATTAGGGTAAGAGTGTGTTTAGGGATAGGGTTACATTAAAGATAGGATTAGAAAAATAAAATATAAACTTAATGCAGCTTATGTTAAAGAAATGAATTTATGTTTAATATGAAGGGTCACAAGCTCCTGTGAATACAGAGTGTGTTTATCTTATGATTACAAGTACTACCAGGAAAAACTCCCCTCTATGATCGCAGACGTGATAGAAGACACCCTAGACATTTGCTTGAATTGAATTGATATGTTGTTTACAATGAAAAATCAAAACAAAATAATAATAATAAAAAAATAATAGAATAAAATAAAATAGAATAAATTAAATCAAATACAAAAAATAATTAAATAACAAATAAAATAAATAAATAAAAATAAATTTCATAATAATATAATTAAGAAATAAAATCAAAAATAAGATAATAAGCTGAATTAAAAAAAAATATAGAAAAAAAAATTAAATGAATTAAATTAGAAAATAAAATTATTCAAAAAATAATAAAAAATAATAAAGTAAAAATAGAATAAAATTAAAATAAATTAAAAATAAATTAAAATAAAATAATACTAAAGATAAAATTAAATTTAGAAAAAATAAGTAATTTCCTATCAATTTAGTTATATGAGGGCCCATTCCGGTTGCGCATGCGTTATATTATACTGTTACACAGCATCTTTAGGTGATGATATGTCAATTTATCAACATTTCCGATCTATATGGCGGTTTCGGAAAATAAACTCCCGGTCGCGCATTCACACGCCCATGCCTTTCCACAACACGCAAGCAGGCAGCTGCGTTGATTCATAAAATAATTTCCGATTAACATGGTTGTTTTGGGCTTCAAATAACTCTTTTTTGACCGATTTCCCAGAATGCAATGTTTGCGCATTTGCATCGAAACCGGAACTGAAGCCAAAGTGGGGTCTCATTTTTAGCTACAATTTCTTGATTTACTATTTTATCCAATCTAGAAATAAAATATATTAAATTCTTGTACATCGAGGTCACTGAAACGGTTTGCGAAGGTTTCAAAGTTATGGTTTTTAGATATACGTCGGTTTTGAACTGAATAGAAATATCCATAGTTTCAAATGCGCACCCCCACAAATACTTATTTGCAGGTACTTATATACTACTAATAACATATAAAAAGTGATATATAGCAACAAGTTTTGACGTTATTGAAAACACTCATTCATCTAAAGATGTACATAGCACCTCTATGTTCCACACATAGGGTGGCTGGTAATGAATTTGCTTAATATGATAAAGGACAACAGGTTACATGTGCATGCGTATGCAAGTTTAATATTCAAATTAAATATAAGACAAAAAGAAAATGAAACATAGTAGGTGTTAAAAATCTGTTAAAAATTATTTTTGAGCCAATTTCAGCAATGCCTTTTAAAAAGGATAGCTCACAATCACAGGTGTTCTGGCATTGCAATGAAGTATTGTCGTATGCTGTATAAAAACTCCTTTCATCATTCCTAAAAATATTTAACAGTACCGTTTCTATATGTCCTTTTGATATTCTGGCGTTATCATCATCATCCGAAACATCATCAGTGGTGGATACATCGGCTGAAGTAGGTTGATTCATTGGTACCATTGGTACATTTTCCATGTTCTTTCTGGAGAGTGTTCGTGTGTATCAGTTCTATTTTCGATCCAATCTAAAATGAAGGGTCATAATACAATTCATTTTATAAAATATAATGGACAAATTGATATTTATATGGTGATGATATGTAAATAAAAAAATATTTAAAAAGGTCAAAGATATCCCTATATGGGTGAGGGCAATGTCTTTCTATGAATTTCAAGATCGATTAATTTATAAAAATCAAGTGTTTCGGGAAAAGAGAAATGATAATTGAAATTTCCGATTTACTGGATATGTGTTAGAGAATCCGTGAAATTAGGAAGAAATCACTCGATATTTAGGCTACCCTTTCTTATTTCACTACATGAACAAATGTGTTTGCTTGAATAAATTTTCCGTAACAGTTTCTGAGATAATGAACCTCAATTTTCGAACGCATATGGGGCTATAAATTGAAATTACCAATTAACACCAATACTTCGTGAGTTGACAAAGCATATCAGTCATTTTAAATGTTATTTTACCATCTTTAAATCTATATGGGTTTCTTTTTCCTTTTTATGTATATGCCCTATATTGATAAATAAAGTATGTCCTGTTCTATTTATTGTTATATAAATTTTCAAGTGAGACGCCCACAACAATTTTGATGTTCACGATCTCGTTAACCTTCCATTACGTTTGATAAATAAAATACACACACAACAGTTTAAACTCCTAATAAAAATATTTTGAACAAATCCGTTAACATACATATTTGTGGTGTCTTCTAGCTATTCATTCCAACATTTTTAAAATTACTTATTCCAGGTATTCCATTATGTAGAGAACAATACATGTTGTTACAGAATAATATGTTTTTACAATAATTAGTGGTTAGTAAATCTACTAATTTTCTAATTAAAATAATGATGAATATTAAAATTTTATAAGTTTTGAAAACAGTACATTTATTTACTAAGGAGTTGCTATAAGAGATTTCCCCTTTTTAATAATTTAATGTTTTCAACAAAAATGATGTTTAACTTTTCAGTTTTAAAATTTGTCTGTTTTAACACTAATGCAAAGACACTCAATTTTCCTCCTCCTCCTTGGTTTTCTTGTTAGTCCTTTTGGTTTCCTGAACTAAACTTAATAAGACCTTATAACACTTTTCAGGCGGACGATGCCCTGTGGTTACTTTTATGTCTCTCATGGCATATCCATCATACATTGGAAATTGAAGCATGACAGACAGAAGGCTACTGTAGCCAAACAGGTTGAGAATCTAAAATGCTGGAGTTGCAGGTCCCTATTTAGTATCCATGGAAAGCCAAAAGTCCCAAAAAGTGAGATTTTAGTGAGGGGTGGGTTGTCATAGACCCCAAGTACTTTAAGACCTGCAGCAGAAATGTCAAGTTCTTTTGTTTACAGAGAAGGTCTGAAAATGGACCAGACACCAAGAACAAATATTTGGAAAAAATATTGGAATTTTTTACACAAATATGTAAGCAGAAATTGCGGAAATCGGCATTTTTACCACTATGGCTCTATCGTCTATCAAACTCTGACACTCCTGTTATAAATCGAAGACTTTTCATGTCTTTTATGCACAATAACAAAGAGGACTTGCCACTCTCTATGTATACGCAATATATCTTGCCTAACTAATTTTAGCAGGTTTCCATAACAACTTAAATGTCAAAAATGACCAAAATTGCCATTTTTCAGCAGGGGTACTGCACTTGGGCCCACCCCCCTCACCTCCATCCCACCCACTATCCACCCCNCCCCCCCCCCCCCCCCCTTTTCGTTCATATATCAGTATAAAGATGCTGGCAAAGTTTCATTGAGAAATTTCAACTCATTTGCATCTTATTTGAATAAGTTTTGTAAAGTTTTGAAAACGAGGAATTGTACAAAAATTAATTCCGCCTGGTTAGTGTTAGACTTAGTACATGAAACATAAGGAAAACCAAGACTTTTCAGACAGGAAATCAGAGGTTTCCTGGGGAATTGAGGTTTCATTGATACTCATCTTTGCTGGAATTGACCAAATTATTTTCCTGAAAATGAGACTTCAAGACATGAAACTGGCACTGTTCGGTATGCTCATGCAGGTTCTCTTTCCTAACATTGTAATGACTTCTTTAACTCTGAATTGATATAATTTTAACATTTGTGAAATATTGGATTGCTTTCTAAATAAAAAAATATCAAAATTTAGAAATCTGGTATCTTGTGGGTGCTAATTAAATTAGTTCTTCAATATGCAATTCATGTAGTTATACCTGTTTGAAAATAAAAAAAGATGTTTATTTGAATTTTTTTTAAGTTTTCTGTATCTTTCTTTTATCTGTAATTAAATCCATAAATCAGACGATGATTTTACAAGCTAATCCAATGTTTGTAAATTGTTAACTATTCCAACATGAATTCTTGAAATTTTACCCAAATTTCAAAATGTTGGAATAGGTGGAATGAACCATATCTGTTGATAATCAAGGTCGCAATATTGCTGCTTTACAAATATGTTAAAAGTGTTACAAAATTGATGAAAATTAATTAAAAGTTTTTTCGAGGTATCCCTCCTTGTTATTCACTGATCAGCAGCTTACATCACACTTCAAAATAGAAAAGCGATTTAGGTACTTAACTGAGTTCCATGACTATTTACATTACCAATACAGGATTTCGAGAAAGGAACTCTCGTGTAATTGAAGGCCGGAAACGATCGTCTCGGATACCATTTAGGAGAAAACTTTATTTTAATTAACCTATTGAAATAAATTTATACCACATAAAAAACAAACTATTTAAGAAAATGAGGTGCATTTATAATTTTTAGAATATCACAATTTTTAACTAGAATTTAATTGACGGAAAAAAACTTACCCTGAAGCGCTACAAATCGATTTAATATAAATCACCCTTAGCTCAACAGTGTTCATTAATTAGTGATTCCCTCTAGGCCTCTCAATGCACTGATGTATTGATTGTTTACGTATAAAAATAGATATGTTATCGGAGTGAACACGATTCAAAAGTCCCGTATTATATTACAGTAATACATTACAACAATTTATTGTCATGTCATCCCGGGCATGTCATACAGAAAAAAGTAAGGGAAAACAACCAAGTAAAGAAGTTTCGGTAAATTTAGTTTCTGCATATGGCCATTTTCGACAACTTTATGATAAGTTTCCAAATAAAATGAGTTTTTGGGTCAACCTCGAAGTACTGAATGCTTGGTCCGGGACTAACAGTAAACTAGCAGAGGTATCGACACAGTGGTAATAAACAACTAAATACCGAAGTTACTGTTAATTTAATTTCTGTTTATGACCATTTCGACAAGTTACGTCTCTTCAGTGCAGATCAAATAAAAAAATTTGGAAAACCATAAATCGAAAGATATATAAAATCTGTTAGAGAACAAATTCCGACTACGAAAGACCAGGCTGAAGCTAGCAGCCAAAAGCAGTCAATTTTTTTGATATGTCTAAAAACCAAATCTCACATAAAATTATAAGAGTTTGAATAAGATTAAGTACAATGTACTAACAAATTACGAGTTGCGTATTTCTATAACTTATAATCAAAACTGCTGATATATGTAATATTCTGATGAAATTGTCCCACATTTCTATAGTTTATAAATTAAAATCAAAATGAAAATTGAAATGAGTATAGCCATTTCGAATCGCACAAAAAAAATCATAACAACTTTAACATTAATCATTCAAATTCGTCTTAGAGCACCAAGTAAAATTACAAAAGGTAAACAGAAATGCACAGATTTGAGTGAGTCACGGTGGTAACCATTTACTTTGTACACTCCATTCTTTTAAAGCGTCAAGTTGAAAAATTGAATAATTAAGATATGCAGGTGGAAGAGAAAGTCTATAACTTACTAAATGGGTCTCCTTTATTATTAATAGTAAGAAATTTAAAGAAATTGAACTAGTAAAATAGAGAGCAATGCTCACTTATATACATCCCCCATCCCCCATTTGATTCCATTTTTTTCCTTTTCTACAGAGTGTAGCGTGTAACCTTTAAAACAATTCCACTGGGTTCGTTCCTGTATAAACTAAGGATCTATTAATCAACAGTTTGTTATAAAATATAGTTAAAACAATGACAAAACTATAACTAAAACAATATAAAAACCTATCAACTTAGTTATATACATGGGCTCCTTGCAAATCAATAAAAAGTCACTCTAGCACAACGCGCATATACAGAATTTAAAGTCACAGTAACTTCGGTATTTAGTTATTAATCTAAACTACTAACTACATGAAACAGCTAAATATATACACACAACCCGCCACCAAACACAAAAGAAACTAATCATCCTTAAAAACCTGTCTCAAACACAAACAAGACCAATAGACCACTTTCATGTTTATTTCTTATCCCGACTTTGGCTCCGTTTTTATAACGTTTTCCACAAAGGGAAGTAACCTACTGACCCGGCAGTCAGGTTTACGGTTCCATTGTAATAGGGGACAGCAGTAGATTTTGAATACATGGGTATCTATCACTGGACTAGGGGTAATATCTCGATTGTCTTTAAATAAATTATTTCAAGCTATTCGGGTACTTACCACAGTGAAAATCGTAACCGTTGCCAGAGAAAATATTTACTGACCGTCCTTTCCTTAATGAGACCGAAAACCAGAATGACGGGTGTTAGCGAGTGACGTCCCTTTGAAAAACATGCTAAATTAGCAGTCATCCCGTAAATATGAAATTCATCTATTACATGTCTGGACCCTGCGTCACCGTCACTCATTTTTTTTTTACCACATAACAGAATGTCATATATAAATATTTACCTTATTACCAAAACATTCTTCAAATGCAAGTTGTAATTGAGATTATATTAAGTTCAACCCTATTACTGTAATAGACAAAAAAAAAGAAAGTAGAAAAAAGGGAGAAAAAACAAAACTAAAAGTACAAAGCTGAACAAAGCATAAAATGAAAATAGTCTATATCACTTCATCAAAGTTGAAAACCATACCTGAGTTTCAAATAAACACATACTTTGAATCTTTATGAGAAAATATGTGAAAGCAAGGCAAAAATTCAAGAACAGCAACCAAACATCAGTGCTACTGTCTATGGACAAAAACTGAGTACTATGATGAATATGGTGAAATAAAGTACCAAGTTCAATAATGGATAAATTTGACATTTTTTAAACAAAACTGACCTAAAAGGCAGATTCACATCATTAATGTGTTCAAACTACCGCGCATACTTTCAAAAGCATCAGATATAAGGAGTCAGAGTTTCAGATTGCACAAACTCAGTAATGTTATGTAAAAATTTGATGAAAAAATGACTGAGTTCAACAATGTATAAATTCGACAATTTTTATTTAAATCTCACCAAAAGGATAGGTGCACGTCTTCAATGAGTCCAAAACAATTGTGCAAAGTTTCATCAGGTATAAGGTGTTAGAGTTTCAGATTACACAAACTCAATGCCGTAATGTTAAAATTTGATGAAAAAATGACTAAGTGCAACAATGGATAAATTCGACAAAATGAGGAGGTGCACATCTTCAATGTGTCCAGATGAGGTGTGCAAAGTTTCCAAAAGCATCAGGTATAAGGTGTATGAGTTTCAGATTACATAATGTTAAAATTTGATGAAAAAATGACAGTTCAACAATGTATAAATTCGACATTTTTTTTCAAATCTCATCAAAAGGGGAGGTGCACATTTTCAATGTGTCTAGAACAACTGCGCAAAGTTTCAGAAGTATCGGGTTAAAGGTGTCTGAGTTTAAGATTACACAAATTTGGTACCCCCAAAGCGTGAAGGACGGACGGAGCCGAGCGGCTCCTAGACCTGTGGTCACCGTTGGTGACGCAGGTAAAACATAAAAACGGTTCTGAACCAAATGAGGGTCGTAAGTTGTGACCACTGGTTTCAACACCGGACCATGAAAAAGGCAGGGCCAAAAGGCTATCCGCACAACCACTAATCAATCACAAGCCTATGTGGGTCATAAGTTGTCGCCAAAAGATCAACACCAAACCCAGCGAACGGCTCTAATGTTCGACACCTTGTCTTACCTTGTTCTACAACAAGCGTGGTTCCACCACAGAAATTCTTCACCGGCCAGAACAATTTCTCCCCAGAAACGCTGCCTTTAAGTACTCAGGACGCGGACGCGACGGAGAGCACCCCGAATGAACCAATCAGATCCGTTGAGAATCTCCTTTTCCAATTTACATCTATGTGACCCCTTGTACATTGAAATAACCCGATTTGAATGAACATGAGCATCTGCATAAGATATAAATAACAAATAAAGATTGCATCAGTCACGATTTACTCGAAACAATAAGTTGCATTGATATCCAGCGTAGTTTCCATGATAAACAATCCAGGTAAGTTTTGGTAATTACAGTAAAGGGTTGATTTGATTATACAAGTGAAGTGATGACTTTACTGATTTCTCTACAAGAGTTTGGAGATTATCCTGTACGTGCGGTCAAAATAGGTATGGAAAGAATCACAAAATTTGCGTCATTATGTAACATTTTCACATTAAATCAACTTTGCCCACATGATGATCTGCCATAAATATGCTTACATTTTACTGTGTATTTGTAGAGACTTTGTCTCGTGTACATTTACTACATATCCCTTCATTGCTCAGATGCTTTCACTATGTATAGTGGCGAGATCTAAACTCGTCCTTAGAATTTGAACGAAAGTCGATCAAGCGGAAAATATAGGTCAAAGTGACCTAATTTTGCCTGGAAGATGAATAGATATCAGGGATGTGTGCATACAAGGCTAGATGATTCTACCATAGACACTGACCGAAATATGACCTTTGATGTAAATTTGAAGTGTACAGACTTAATTTTCTTGAAGGTTGTCAGTCACCCAAGATGCAAAGTCTGATGACACACCCTTATTACCCCCTGCATATTTATACAGATATACAACCAAATGCAGATGCAGACGCACGTGAATACGGAAGTTGGGGTTTTCAAATAGTCTAACCCAACTTCTTTGACGCAAATTAAAAATATCAAAGTAGCCGTAACTTTGATGAATCAATACGAAAATATAAGATACAAGGCTTTTGGGGTAATTAACAGCATAACAAAATAACAAAAATCGAGAGGGTCTGAGATTATTTCCCAACTTCATATTAAAATGTTAATTTCACAGTGTACAGTGGTAAATAATTGAAAATAATAACAAAATGTACTCTTAGCAAAGCAGTTAGTCTAGCGCTTTTATCCTTTACGGGACATGACAAGACTATGAAGACAAGAAGGGTTCAATCGTGAGAAATAAATCTGAATTTACTCCTAAACCTGGAAGAGATGAATATTTAGACTCCTACTTAGATACCATTGCCAAATTTTCATTTATTCCAAATAAACGTTATAGTAATCTTAGAAGAATAAAAAGGATAATTGGAAGAGCTTAAAAATGATACATCAGTAATTTCAAAAGTGACTGATAATAGGGTGGGAATGGGGGTATCCCGATGACGGTTAACGGCAAAAAATAAGGCCAAAATGAAGGTAACGGTAATATTTATGTCTTCACGATAAATTTGCCAGATATTTCTACAAAAAAAATGTTTTATTGATGACGATATTTTATTCTCCAAAAAATGATAACGGTACAAAATTCAAGTAATTTCACGAATCACGCTAAAATATTTTTGACGATTAAAGATAAAATTTTGACCCAATTGACGTTAACGATAGCTGTAAAGAGGCATAAATCTGATAACGGCGGGGCAATAGTAACTATGGACATGGACTTTTATAGAGACAATATTTGGGAACAGCTACAAGGCAAAGTATATTATAAAAATGTTAAAGCTAATGGCAAAAAGAGGCATTTTTGAAGATTGAATCACTAGCAGAAGAATATTCTGATTCTTTTACAGATCGTGATATTCCATATCTGAGTGACTTTTCTACAAAAGAAAGAAATTTCTATGGATTACAAAAAAAATGTGTTTCTATTCAGAAAGCCGTACATGAACGGAACATCCAATACTTTGAAATTGCTCGTCCTTCTGATGTTAAAATTAGACCAATCGTCGCTGGATCAGAGTTGGCAACACAAAGATTGAGTCATTTTTTTTAATATACCGTTTTCAAAAACTTTGTCCTTTAATCCGTAGTTACATCAGAGATGACATGGATGTTTTGGATGAAGATCCTCGTAATTTACGCTTAATAGAAAAGACAAAATAATCTAAAAGTGTTTTTTGACTCGACATTTAACTCGATAAATAATCTATTATATTATTTTCTCGAATTAACTCGAGTGTTAGCTTGAATGAAAACTCGAAAATCAAACCTTTCACTCAGTCAGAAACCCGGTTGACTAAAATTATCTACCCTTTAAATTAAATTAAATTCAAAATCTAGCCAAAAACTTGTACCTCCAAAATAGACGCTGCGGTTTGGGCAGGTCATGAAAATGTTACTGTACATTGAAAAAATCGTTAAATACCGGGATTATAACAAAACAGATAAGATAGCAAGTAGTTTTTCTTTCAATCTCATTATTACAAAAGACACTGAAACCAAAAATAACATTACAAAATAGAGTTGAAGTCGTTGTTATGTCGACCCGGAAGGTACATTTGTATTTATTAACAACTGGTCGATGAGAAAAAAAAAGCGCAAAAAATTCAAATCTGATTGTGTTAGAAAAAGCACGCATTCGTTCGATCGGCCTTCCAAATGTAAATTCAGGAGTCGATTTTCAAAAAAATCGAAGGATATGCCAAAAATCGGTACAGTTTAGAAAATCCGTTGTTGGGGTGATTCCAGGGGAGACAATTGCTTTGTGTACATTTTAAAAAGGGTGTGTTTGACTTGAAAAAACTAAATCGTGCTGATTTTTTTCACTATTGAATGGCATTGACATTAAAATTTTATGCTGTAATGAGTTCGGATATAAAGGAATACAGGACACTAAAATGTGACATTACTTTTATTCAATGGGATATATTTCGTGACTGTATCTACGTTCGTGTGTGTTTAGAAAAAGCCTTAAAAAGGGAGGGGGTCATAAATAAGTAGCAATCGTATATGTGCAATTCGAAAAGAAATAACTGTATTTTTAGCCCGTAATGCCGTTTCAATAACAATTGTGACATACATTAATTACAAGTGTACCATGTTTTAAATCAGACTAATAAAAAATCATTATCCGGATAGACTCCAGGAAAATAAGACTTTTTGTAGCAAAAATAGTGGCCTTTTTGCTTTTTTAAAGATGTAAACATTACATCTCGTGTTTACTGTAAAAACTGCTAAAGCCATAACTGCAAGTTGTTTTGAACAACACCGGTTAGCAATTTACTTGTTATGCAGATTCCAAAAAATCTTAAATTCACTTCATAGACCTCTTCATAAATTAAATCGAACCCATTGACAAGTCACAAATGTCGACAGCCAGGAAAGGACTACTGACAACCTATAATTGCGCTTAGTAGTTTTCTTTCTGAATTCGATTTGAAAAAGTTTATATTCATGCTCAGGCATGAAGCAGACTTGAAGAAAAAAGAAACAGCCTTTTCTTGAGTGTACGAACCATACCAAAATTAGTCGACAACTCTTTAACAATTTAAGGTGGATTAAAAGACCAATTACAATAGACTTTTCACAAAAGGCAATGCATATACTTGAACTATGAAAAAAATTGTAACTTACTTAAATTTGTATATACAGAATATTTATTTTTTAAGAAATCGTAACAGGACTCGTGACCTCCAAGTTTAATTCTTAATTTTCTCATCGTTGGAGAACCATGAAACCTCTAATCGCATCATCTTCACTTACATACTTTTAAGTGTACATCTTTGTCGAGTTTCCTCCTTCTTACAATTTTAATATTCAATAATTATATTTCATGAATATTCATTTGAATTTCGTCAGTTTGCTAGGTGAACATCGATCACGTGGCATATCAATGTGAAGCTGCAATTCCCATGAAACACATTTGAACACGTGTTCACGTGGCGGATGAATTTGTAAGAATAGCATCCCAATGTACATGATGTACTTCCCTGAAAATAAAGTTGATTTTTATATTTCGGCTTTAAAATGTAATTATTAGAACTGAATGCATTATTTTGAAGTTTCATAGGGACTATGAAAGGGTTGGCCGGGCGCACATTTTCAACATGAAGCGCTACCGCGCTTCATTAAAAAAGTGCTTCGGTCAACCCTTTCATATCCCGATGAAACTTCAAAATAATGCATTCAATTCTTAAGTATGATACTAATAGTATAGTATAATACCATTGGAATTATTGTCGATTTGGCGATTGACATAGTTGAGGGACATATATATAGATTCCTGTTAGCCTCTTTTTTTCTCTCTCTATTAGATGGGATTGTAGTAATTACAAATTGATCACTAGCCCATGTGGTGAGGACTAACTATATTTACGGAAAAATACAAAGATATATGGAGAGCAGGAAACGAAAATTTATTTAATACCAATATGCCAGGGCAAATTCAGGATGTATAGTTAGAGGGGATGCAATTAAAACAAATGACCAATAAATATTTAGACAAATTTATGGCAAAAAAACTCCGATTTCATCCTAGTACTTGTTTTACGGGAGGTGAACACCCCTCGCGCCACCCCTTAATGGGAAAGTGTAGACATTTACATCTTGTCGCAAAGGGGTTGGGATTTGATAGCATGGTATACATTTAATTTTGAATTGCATATATAAGTTAACGTTTAGAAAAAAAATATGGTAGAATAAATACGAAAAGATCTTTTCCCTTCAAGAGGTTTTTTTAATCCGTGTCCAAATTTGGTTTATTGTTGGTTTTACATATTAATTTGCAAAGAAGCAAACAAATACAATACTTCAATACGATTCAGAAATAAGAATAATTATGCTTATCCGTCTCCATATGGATGAGATGCAATAGAAGCCGAAAATAAATATCAATTCCAAGACTTCATGAAAATGAAATGCAATAAGGTTAAAAAAAACAAATTCTATTAAAAAAACAACATTCATTTTAAAGAGGCATTTGTCGGAAAAAAATTAACGAAAACTCTTGAGACAAAAGAAGAATAAAAAATCGGGTTTTGTCCCCAGTATTTAAAAAAAACTCCTTTAATGGTTGATTTCTGTGTAGAATAAAGATATTTTAATATCTCGTTTCAAGTTCACAATTAATGTTTTAAATGATATTAAGTATCTATAATTAAAACGTTTTTCTTTGTAACAATAACGAAGTAATGTTCATTGATTAAAGTTTATGCTTGGCTAAGTTAGTGTTCGGTGAACTCGATTCAAAAATTGTTTTTATTCCCGCCAAAATATGTCCAACTTTGAAATTAGATATAAAATCGTGGCATTTATGTGCGAACTTTTCAATGGATGCAAAGGAAAGTACATTCTTTCTATTATACCCATGATTTTTTTCATTGAAAAATAAAAATATGCCAAAAATCGGTACAGTTTGGAAAGTAACCACTGTTCTGATTGATTTTTTATTATTTTATAATAACGATAGCTTTTCATCTTCAGTTTTCTGTGGGAATCATATGAAAAACACCATATCAATATCAATATGTGACAAAATCAATCAAAACTTATCTCTAATTAACTTTTAGAAGCGTAGCGAAAACTTAAAAAATACTTTATCACTTTTTTACCTCGTTATAGGGAGAGTTCCAGTTCTTTTGTTCGATTTCAACCGGGTTTCTGACTGCACTGTAAATCGAAATATTCTAAATCAACTAGATGGTTATTCACAACCCTTTAAGGTATGACCCAATAATGAATTTCTTCGTTTCTTCTTTTGAAGACGATGTTCTGTATATTAAAACAAATTAGAAGTAACTTTTGAGCTTTTCCAAAAAAAAAAAAAAGAAAACTATGAAACATTTAATACTTATACATAATTGAATTGAAATTATAACTTATTCTTCTTACCTGAAGACCGTCTAAACTGATCAACTAAAATATACTAAGATATTTGAATAGAGTAGAAAAAATCGGAAATACTTAGAAATTGTCAAATTGAAGTATCCGGGAATTTTAGTTGTCCTACAGTGTACTATGCAGTGTAGCATTTTCTGTAAGAGTTCTTTTCCTAGAATTCTTATTCATTCTGTTATCATCCGTCATTGCACTTCCTGTAATTTCCGGGCTTCTTAGTTATAATTTTGAAGTCCTACGTGATCAAATCTCGTAAATCGATGTAAACCCAACGAAAGCAAAATTTAAAAGTTACTTATATGACTGCATTTAAATTCTCAATTGTACAAAGATGCAAGAGTATTCCATGCTTGTCAAAGGTCAACATGTACAGGGACATGCAGTATATATATGTATTTAGTTTAGTGTTGTGTTTAAGAGTAGCATGTTCACGGTATAGGAACCTGTGTGCCTGAAATACCTGTATTACGGTCATAAATGTAGGCTGTGACGCGTTTTTGCAGGAAAACATGTGAAACAACATACATATGTCCCCTAAGATTTTTACTTTAGATTTACATTTCGATTTTCTCTGAAATAGCATTTACAGTGTATCAAAAAGAAACCCAAAGTGTATTGGTGATTGATGTATCGGTGATGATGTAATCTACGAGTATTATTAAGGTAGTTCGACACTAATACACGGCGCATTCGATTGGCGCATCTTGCGAAAATCGAGTCGGATGCGGAGTTGACTTGATTTTCAAGCCGGAATGTTCTTTTTAAAGCCTTTCCATTGTGTGGTCAATATAAATTAACACATGCATATCATTCACTTCCCCACGAATTATCATCTTTTTGCCGTAAATATTTTCTATGTTGTGAACTCCATAAAATATCTTTCTTAATCGAACGGGATATACATTTTTTCAGCTGAACAGATAGCTGTAGTGTATCGCTCTAAAATTTCAGACTTTTAAAATCTGTTTTTCTGCGGTCAAGGAAGTGGCAAAATTTTCAGTTTACCGAAATTAAGATTTACACCCCAAGCTCTTTTACCTTTCATTGACTCGCCGTCGTGCAAAGACATGTCAGATTTTCACGTGAATCGATGAACCTAACACATTGTGTAAGCTTGGGTGTTAATCTTGACTTCATTACAATAAAAAGTTTTGCCACTTTCTTGACCGCAGCAATATTTATTTCATGTGGAAGCTAAGCAATAAGCATGATCTCAGAGTTCTCTATATATTCTTTGTAAATATGCTGAAAAATACTGATTAAGCCTTATTTTCAAAGCCTGATAACAGGAAAAGATGATCGGTGACATATCAGTTTTAAAACATATTTTGTTTTTGGCACATATGTGTTAAGACCTACAAATTATCTGAGTACCCATAAGTATTTTTTGTATATTTTGTCGTAATCGACACATAACAACAGGAAAACTACGTGCTCTTTCTTTTTGATAGCGGAAATATCATTTTAATAAAATTCTCAGCCGTATGCTGTTTTCAGTAGTACGCAATGTCTGTTTACAGTTTTATCAAGAACACAATGGTAGGCTGACTAACGAGTTTATTTATTAAATTATATGTAATTTGAAGTATAATAGTTTTTTTTGCACCAAAACAGATCTTCATTGCAGGTATCAGGTAAACCCCCCCCCCACTTGCAAAGAACGGTTGGGCGTATTAGTATATTATACTGAAAACCGTATAACAAGTAGAACAAATATATTTCCAAATGAATCCGGGGATATCAAATAAATGTTAAACCAAATATTTTTTTCTGAAAAGATTGTTGCATACATGCTTAAGTAAAAAAATATATGGAACTTAAAAGAATAATTATATCAATTTGATATGATCGAGAAAACTGATATGATAAACAAGCAGTGTATAAACGAATTAAAAAATCACTTCTCTATAGATTGGCCAATTTGATATATATATTTCTTTTACAAAACTCGATTTCTACTAAAATACTAATACCATCACGTTGAGCGAACATTCATCAGGAATTTGTTGCAGAACCATAAGTCATGCTTACGTAATTTTGTTTTCTATCAGCTTTTGCATATTTCTCGGATCATGGTCTTTCAAAAGTAGTTATTTGAAACGGCCATTTGCACTAAACAAAGAGGTAGTTCTACATTCTTGTGAATTTATATTCTTTAGCATACCAATTTTGCGAATTTATTAAATTCTCTCCCAAACTGTTTAACAGGTCATCTGTTATATACACTATCATAAAAAAAATAAATTCAAATGCATTTTCATATTTTTATATAAAAGTTTCAGTCAGTAAACTTGTTACTTCTATGCAATTTTGACAGAATCGAACAATATTTGTAGGTTTTTGTTAAAATTCGTTGTATAGCACCTTCAAAACTAACTAGATGTCATTTGAAGGGGCAAAAAATCAAATAATGTTTACATCCTAGAAAAAAAAATGGTTTTGGTTCTCGATGTCCTTCGAGTAGTACCATCTTCCCAAATACTGTAAAAATGCTTAGGGAACGGTCATTATTTATTAGCTGAGGGGGTTGGAGCAAATTTCACCAAAATTCAATATCAACCCACGACCCCCCCTACAGAGGAAGAAAAATTTCGATGGCCCCCTCTAAGGATTATGATTTGCATGCATGACCCCCCCCCTAAAAATTTTGAATTTTTATTTTCTTTGTATGTGTGCATGTACAATACACATTTAGTAAAAAT
The DNA here is from genome assembly GCA_002080025.1 of Modiolus philippinarum. NCBI lineage: Eukaryota > Metazoa > Mollusca > Bivalvia > Mytilida > Modiolidae > Modiolus > Modiolus philippinarum. The sequence goes on from MJUU01021722.1 coordinate 171,671, forward strand.
GTATGCAAGTGTCCCCTGAGGTTTAATGTATTATATAACTAAGTTGGGTTTTTAAAAACTAAACCTGAATTATATATTTTATAAGCATAATAAGTTACAATGCAACTTTTTAATGTATATTCAATTGATTAATTGTAAACTACCCCTCTCCGTCAAAATAATTATGATTTTCATACATGGAAAACACTATTTTTTAGAGGTAAATTCATATTTTCCGCATATTTTGCGTACATTTTCCTGCATATGAAGTAATCAAAAAGAGTATTATTCGTGACGTTTATGTGTAAGAAGTCAAAATAAATTAGCTTGCAATGTTCAGGATAACTTTACCCAGATATGCTGTAATTAGACCTTTTTAGGGGTTTAAAATATATTATAGAATTAGTGTTAGCAACCATCATGAAGATGTATAATAAATGTAATACATAGAAATTAAGACTTTTCTTCATAGTTTTATATGTTTTACTTTGCTTCATTCGACATGTTTCATGTAGGAAGACAAATCATTCGATTAAAAAATGCATTATTTAAAAGGTATCAAGTTTCTTATCTTTGTATAAAGAATACATAAATAGCAATATTCAATTGAAAAGCTATGGTTTAATTGTGAAAGCAAAAAGTATTTACTTGCTCTAATATTGGAGACAGGATCATTTAAAAAAAGAATGGTAGTCTTTAAAAAAAATAGACCATCTAACCACAAAATAGTCAGGATATCAAATGTCATTTGATCTGTTTTTATTTAGAATTGAAAGATATATTTGGTTGTGCATATATCTTCACGCATAGCGTGAAAAAAAATCAGGAATTTAATCAAATAATGAAAGACGAGATCATTTAGATAAATGTCGAAAAACCTTCAAATGACCCCCCATTCATTTCATTTTCGAAATCAAGAC
>MJUU01021727.1:0-23933 GCA_002080025.1 Modiolus philippinarum
GTTTTGAGACTAGAAATGGAATTTCTCAAAACTAAATGGAATATGTTCCTAATGAATTGCAATGACTACTATATGAGTACAGATGTTTTTAGATTTTCATTTGATACAGTGAACATTTTTGTATTTCAATGTCGACCTCTTTCTGTAGTTTTTAGAATTTGTAAAATAAATACTATTTACGAAAAAGGCACTGTACGGATTTTTAGAATTTCCTTAGAATTGCAGGGCATGTAGATTTTGCCATTCTGAATATTTAGATGTTACAGTTGTCAGATTTTTTTTTGCTGTAACGGCTTTTGAGCTATTGAAAAAATAAAACAAAAACATACCAGTACGTTCCTTTCTTAGTAACAGTGGCCGTGCTGTTTAGTCTATGGACTAATCGAACAAAATTTTGAAAATACATACCCTGATTATGATTTATACCAAATTTCGTTACAATTGGCCTAGCAGTTGAAGAGGAGATTTTTTAAATTGTTTACCTACAGGCAACGGACGACGGACACAGAGTGATCGCAGAAGCTCCCATGGCCTTTTAGGCAAGGTCAGGTTGAAAAAAGAAAGAAATGTTCTCCAATTAGCGAATCATATGTTTATAGAAGAACAACAATTTAAATTTTGTGATATTACCTCACTTTGACATTTACATTTTAGCCTTAGTTTTTAATGTCTTTTTATTTCCGTGCTTGTAGCTGTCTCACGTCCTAGTTTTGTCTTTGTTTTTCTCTGTTGCCGTTTTTATCATGTCTTCGGAGTTCGATTTTTATAGTCTTCGCTTCCCTTGTTCCTTCGGTATTCTTCTGCCGTTATTTGACATTTATTATCGAGAACTTTCTCTATTTACTCCATATCCTTTAATTGTTCATTGATTTTTGGAACATCAGATATTATACTTTAAACGCATGCCATTGATAGAGCCTTTGGGATAATATTCGTGTCTCGGATTTTAATACACATTCAATACATAAAGACCAATGTGGTATTCTATTTTTATAGCTACCCATTTATAAAATGTGTGTACAAACATCAATTCACTTACATGTGCAGTTTGTCGTCTGGGTTATCCATTCAGCAGTAAAGCTTACATACATGATGAAAATCCTGATAGAAAAGGCTGCCTTTTGAATATATGGTAAAAGTGACATACGATTTTCACTGCAGTTGCAAAGCACGGGTATTATTCTGCTGAATAAACAACGGATATATAAAGACCATAAGTTTGAACAGTGTGCATAGCACGAGTATAAAGACTGTTTATATTGCATCTCTATCCGAATCTTTATCAAAACAACAGAAGCTGCAAGTTCTTTAGTTTTGTGGCGTTTGTTCAGTTTTGTTTGTTTGATTTGTCTTTGTCATGCTGTCTCAATTCATGTTGGATGTTGGATATGAACTGCCGTGATTTTGGATTTTGGATTTTGGAAGTCCCAATTAAATCATTTTTCTTCGGTATTCCTTTGCAGATGTATTCCAATCACAGGTCATTTTTGTCCTTCTTAAATATTTATACTAAGAATATTAATCAAGACCTGCCATACATAAAGAATACTTAAAGATCTATACAAAGAAAGAAACATTGCAGGATCCTCATTGTTTTTAACTACTCAATTGTCTATTGAACTAGGTATGGTTTTATCTTTAGTCAAGGGCATCAAGCCTACTGTGAAACTATTCATGCCCGAAGTGAAAATTATCACATGTGGATACTAAAAAAAATTTGGAAAATTTTAAATCCCATTCATTTTCTCAAATATATTTTCTGAAAACAGTTGATTTTTTCACGCTGTATATTACGCATCCTCATGATAAACTTATTCCAGAATTAAGGGTATATTTAAAAACACCTTGCCAATTCATAGCAATATGCTGCATAATGTTGTAAATCTTTATTTTAATTTCAAAGGAAAGGTATTCTTCGACGAAAACAGGTGTGCAGTATGCTTGATTTTCTAATTGATAATATATTCGTCACATTTGTAAATGTTTCTTTTCAACAGTAAATTGGCATACCAATGTCCACTAATTGTGCTCTTCTACTCGAAAACTTGCTATTTCCGCATTTTGGAAGTCAGTTCAGGGATATGCCCTCCGTCTGTCTGTTTGTCTGTCTGTCCGTCCGTCCGTCCGTCTGTCGGTCCGTCCGTCCCTCCCTCCTCTAATCCGTCCATCCGTCCGTCTGTCACACTTTTCTTGTGACCAAAGCTCCTCCTTTATTTCTTGACTAAGGTATTTAATTTTGTTGTAGAATTGTTGCATGTAGTCTGTAGATGTGCAGTAAGATTTCGGATTTTCTATATTGCTCTTTGTGCAAAAAAGAGGCCCAAAATGTCAATTTTATACATGTGGCATGTGAAACAAAAATTTCCTACATTTCTTGAACAAGGGATTTAATTTTGTTGAAAAATTGTTGCATAAAGTCTGTGCCTGCGCAATATGCTTTCGGATTTTCATATTGCTCTTGGTGCAAACAATAGGCCCAAATATGTCAATTTTTAGACATGTGGCATTTGATACAAAATCCTCCTACATTTACAAGGATTTAATTTTGTTTTAGAATTTTTGCAAGTAGTCTGTAGATGCACAATAAGCTTTCAAATTCTTTATCTTGATCTTGGTTAAAACAAGAAGCCCAAAGATGTTGATTTTGACAAAGGCCCAAGTATGTTGATTTTAATACATGTTGCATGTGACACAAACTCCTCCTACATTTTGGGATATAGGGATTAAGTATTTATGCAGAATTGTTGCATAAAGTATGTAGATTTGCAATAAGCTTTCGGAATTTCGAAACCGGTTCCATATTTGGTAAATTTCCTGAAAATGTCAAAGACTCATATTTTATTGTTATTTGATCATATCATTATGTACTTTAGCAAGTGTTTGGAAGAAAACCAGATTATGAATAATCAGAATTCCAAAATGCGATTCCAAGTTTGAGAAATTTCCTGAAATTAAAAAAAAAAACAGGATAACAGTAAACACCTACAATGGCCGGGAACTACAATCACATGCCATAATTTACAAGCAAACTGCACCAGAAAAACAATAATGAAAACAAGAGACAAAAAGTCTCTTTGAAAGTCTCAAAGACAATTTGATTTTTTGAAATTCTACTTAGCAACCACACTTTAAAAAATGTTTCAATTAGGACAAACATTTTCATCAATGTGATTTCATAACATATTTGATTCCAATGTTGGTAAATTACATGAAAGTCTCAAAGACCACTTTTTTTTAAATTCTACCTAGCAACAGTGCATAAATAGTTCCTAAATTTAGGACAAACATTTTCACCAATTTGATTTCAAAAATATTTGATTCCAATCTTAGTGAATTTCCTGAAAGTCTCAAAGACTGTTTTTTTTTTTATTTTTGGAATACATCCTAGCAACCAAACTTAAATGATCTGTTTAGTGTATGTAAAACATTAACATCACTTGGATTCCAAAAATATTTGATTCTAATCTTGGTACATTTCTTTAAAGTATTTAAGACTGCTTTTTTGGAATTATCAAACAACCATACTTACATAAAATGTGTAGTTAAAGACACACATAAATCAATTAGATTTCAAAAATATTTGATTCCAGTCTTGGCACATTTCCTAAAAATCTCAAAGGCCAGTAGCAGTTTGTTTATTGTAGGGTAAACATTTTCAATAATTTTATTTCAAAGGTATTTGATTCATTCAAATTTTGTGTCAAACAGGGAGTGCGGACAAGCTTTAGTTTGACAGAATTTCTTCAGGGACTCGTAAAAGATCATAAAATAAAATATGCTAGATCCCTCAGTCTCACTTATAGATATTTTGATGATGTTTCCATTAATGACGCAACTTTTGGTGAATGGGTCCCATAAATAAATCCAACAGAACTAGAGATAATGGAAACGAAAGAAATTACTAGAAATTACTAGACCACAATTTTGGGGGCTTACATCTCGAATTTGACGAAAATGGGCCTCTCAGTACTACGACAAAAGGGACATTCGATTTTGTTTTCAAAATTGTCAATTTCCTCAACATGGACAGTAATATCCAGCTTGTCTTGTTTAAGGAAAGTATGTTCTATTGTTGATTCGTTATGCCTGAGCTGGCACAAATCATACAGTGGGTCTCGATGGGGTATAATGGGGATTGGTCATTTTTAGGCAGAGGGAAACGGGATCGTCACAAAAAGTGCAAAGGAAAACGGGAAAGGGTGTCCAGCGTGAAGCGGAAATAGCTGAAAATTGGGTCCGTGAAATGTGAAAAGGAGACTCTTTAAGAGTCTTTGTAAAATATTTTCCCGCCCGTGAAACGGGAAAGTGAGAGACAAATTGACGGGATTTCGGGAAAGGGACCCCCCATTGAGACCCCCATACAGACTTTCTCATTAGGCATAGTTATTTTTAAGACCTTAAAAAATTCTGTCTCATTCAAAAAAATATATATCAGTCGATTCTGGAAAATTTGAAGTTTCGGTCCGAACTCTGACTCAAGATCCCTTTTTACTTAGTACTGGGATGGTTATTTCTTTAAACTGTCTGCGACCTTTCAACGGTAATTGCTGTTGATTTTGGCGAGTATCGCAGTAAAATGAGGGGGTTTAAAATCTATAACCCAAATATTAAAAAAGGGTTTTAGACGATCAACATAGTAGCTTTCTTTGGATCTTCTCTGTTCAAATTCCAAGATATATTTTGATCAATTGCAATGATTTGCCTTTTTTCTAACTATAATTCTGTATATTGAAATGGATTGCAATGGCTTAGTAGTGGTCCTTGTTCTCTATGTGGTTACTGTGGAAGTTTAAACATAAATACTGTTTATGCGAAGATTGGGCGAATTTCCCGTCTCATCGGCATTTTGTTCTATACAGACAGAACAAGTAACCAGATAGATAATTTGGGTGATTTTCATGATAATTTCGAAAGATTTTAAAGTAACACCGGTAGCTGTACTTTTAAAAGTTTCAGTCGTCTAACTGTATTTACACAATTTACAACGTTTATCACGATACGTGGTCAACCGACCTGTCTCGGCCGTAGGTAGTTGAGCTGTAACGAGAATATCTTTCAGGGTTTTGGAACGACAGAGGTTCAGAAAACAGGACTTTCATTTTTCAGGGCAATTACTGCAGCCAATCATGCTTTTTCATAATTAGGCAAGCTGACGTAAATCTATTTTCCTCCCTCAACACTGTTTATGTTGATTTTAGTATTGGGATAGCTTATGTCAAAAATAAGCATGCACGGAATTCAGACGATAGAACTCATTTCCAATAAGAAGGGAGCGAACGTATGAGATAAAGTTTGTACACAACACAAACTAAACCAAAAGAATACCTTACTGTCGCGCATGTAGTTTATACAGTGATTTTTGAATAGAGCAAAAACACTGTCCCCAATGTTGCTTAGTCAGGGATTTGTCCAGCCTTTTTTACTTTCATCCCTCCAGAAATTTTATGGCCGTCACAATGATATTATTGACAGATATGGCATGTGTGTCCCAAATGAAAACGGACATTTTCAGCTAGATTTCACGTCTTCATGGATTTGACAAAACCGGCCTCGACGCAACCCTGGATTTACTCACTGATAGTGTGACCGGTGCCGCTGGCAGAACATGATATGCTTACTCTTCCGGAGCACCTGATATCACTCCCGATTTTCATGGGAGTTCACACTATGAGTGCCTTAGTTTTTAATGTCGTCATTTTATTTCCGTGCATTGCAGCTGTCTAACGTCCTTGTTTTGTCTTTGTTTTTCTCTATTGACGTTTTTGCCTTTTCTTTGGATTTTGATTTTTGTGGTCTTCGCTTCCCTTGTTTCTTCGGTATTCTACTGCCGTTGTCTTATATAGATAACAAAACTTACAGATCTTGCAGGGATTTTAAGTTTTCAAATATGTCGATGTTCAAACTGTATAACGGATTATCGAAAACATACCTGAAAGTGTATTATTTCAATTTATATACCGTGAACATAGGACATCATATGAAAAAATTGATTACAATTAAGATATAAATTAGAATGATGTATACTATAATATTTTCAATGGGCTGGAATAACGTTAAAATTCCGAACACCAATCACACGTAAGTACTTCATCCAGTTTTTTTTTAAGTTTGCTAGTATCCAAACTTCAAAATAAAGCACGTTTACATGAGTATAATTTGCACGAAATAGTTGAAAAGGCCCCGTTTTGAACCACACCGGCTAAAGTTTTACTTTTTTTCATGTTGACCGAATTTTAACAAATTAGCCTTAAATGATAGCCTATGGTAAAAGCTTTACAAAGAATCTACGTTAGATGCTTTTCTATACGAAATAACCTCTAAAATTCTATGAATCCTACACATGCCGCTATAATGATGAAAATTAAAAGGTTTCTCTTGAAATTGTTTACGTTCAATGATCTATAAAATCCCGTGTGCATTTTATTATAATATTTTGACCACTGTTGTAAAACACGAATGTAGAATACTGAAGGAACAAGAGAAGTGAAAATCACAAAACGACAGCAAAAAAAAACAAAACAAAACAACGATTTGAGACAGGAACATTACACGGAAATAAAAAGCGACTTAACGTTTAGACCATGTCCGACCTATGGTATTAGGATTTACCAGACTAATTTTCACTACTTCACAGTATAGAAAACGTCACGTCATAGAGCCTTAAACGTCATGAAGTTGGTCACATACGACGGACGCGTTTGTGACGTAGGGCGGACAAACAACAACTGGTGAATCTGAATACCAGAACTCGGATATGGTCTATTAAGGCATTCATAATATGAACACCAATGAAAAATTGGAGTGACATCAGGTGCTCCGGAAAGGTAAGCATGTCCTGATTTATTAGTAGCACCTGTCAGACTATCACAAAGCATTTCAATCTTCTTAATTGGATATACAACATCTTTACATGATTCAAATGACATAAATCTAAATTCTAAAACATAAGGATTAACTCCCTCCATCGTAGTTTTTTCCTTAGCTATATTTGATATTACTGATTACTCGGATTTCGTTTGGTTTTATGCATTTAAAACATTTTTGAAATTATGGATTTCCTTTGTTTGGGTTTTAGTGCTGCTGATGAGGAATTAATTTCCGAAATGGCCATACAGCTCATTTAAATTATTGCAGTTGAACTTAACATATGTGTCATGGTCTCATGTTCATTTACTCCATATCCTTTCGCAAAATATTTAATACAGGAGTTTGTCTTTTATTGCAGTGTGGAGTTGGTAAAACAATTCACCGTGGTAGAGATGTATGCTCTTTATTTTTCTTAGATATGGTGTATTGTACATGAGATGATATTTCATGTGTACACTTCGTTCAATTACTGCGATCTAAATTTATGTAAATTCTAAAACCTAAGGATTAACTCCCTTCATCGTAGTTTTGTCCTTAGCTATATTTGATATAACTGATTACTCGGATTTCGTTTGGTTTTATGCATTCAAAACATTTTTGAAATTATGGATTTCCTTTGTTTGGGTTCTAGTGCTGCTGATGAGGAATTAATTTCCGAAATGGCCATGCAGCTCATTAAAATTATTGCAGTTGGACTTAACATATGTGTTATGGTCTCATGTACATTTACTCTATATCATTTCGTCAAATATTTAATACAGGAGTTTGTCTTTTATTGCAGTGTGGAGTTGGTAAAACAATTCACCATGGTAGAGATGTATGCTCTTTATTTTTCTTAGATATGGTGTACTTGTACATGAGATGATATCTCATATGTACACTTCGTTCAATTACTGTGATCTAAATTTATGTAAATTCTAAAACCTAAGGATTAACTCCCTCCATCGTAATTTTGTCCTTAGCTATATTTGATATTACTGATTACTCGGATTTCGTTTGGTTTTAAGCATTTAAAACATTTTTGAAATTATTGATTTCCTTTGTTTGGGTTCTAGTGCTGCTGATGAGGAATTAATTTCCGAAATGGCCATACAGCTCATTAAAATTATTGCAGTTGGACTTAACATATGTGTTATGGTCTCATGTTCATTTACTCCATATCCGTTCGTAAAATATAAAATATATTTACAAAACAGATCTTTTAATAATTTTTCTTCGCATCAGTTGTGTCATTTTTTTCCTCGTCTTATATATGAGTAATTCAAATTCATTAAAATGGGAATAAAATATAAGTACATTATATCTTCTTCAAAAGAAGTACACATAGATCAATATTTATGTAATTTAAACATCCCATGGCCATAAAGCGTACAACTACCCAATCAATTTTTCTAAAAAAATGTCAATCATTTATCGTTGTTGGTGTAAAAACAATCAGATCACGCAAAATGACAATAATGTTGTATAAGTTATATCATTATTTGGCATTTAAACACCCATTTGTAGACTTAAACTGAATATTTGGCCAAAATTAATTTAAAATAGGAATTTTCAGGAATTCAGATGTTAAAAATCAATATTAAATTGCTATATATTTCAAAACTAAAGGATATATCTACAGATATGCTAATAAATTGTTCTGAGCGATATATCTTAAAACACTTTTTAGAAAAACAAGGAGTGTTCAATGTGAATCAAATCCCGAAACTTTTACCCCTACCCGAACAAAATAATGCATTAAAGCCCAAATACCCTATTCAGTTCTACCATTGATTTGTTTTAAATTTTGTGACAAAGTAGTTCGGGACTTAGAGGAAATATTTGAGCAAAAAAAAATGGGAGGTCACAGACTTGATTTTGTCGCTATGGTAACTCAACCTATTCTAGAGTTATCGCTGTCATTCGCACTTTCTTAAATGGAATGCTATTTCTTTATTATAAAACTTAGAATGGAAATTTTTTCTGGTAAAATATTGATTAATACATGTCTAATTAAAACTAAAAACTTTTATTTGTGTGACTGTGGGGTTCTTAAAATAGCAATTTTCTTATACCCGCCAAAAATTATTTGTAAGATCAAAGTAAAGTTATACGTAAAAAATAAATGACCGTTGAATTTCAGCGATAACTAAATCTTCTCATATTTTTTAAATTGATATAAAAAAAATCATATGTCACCGAACTCTAGGAAAGTTATAATTATTTTAGTCCCCCCTTTATCGCTTGTTTGCAAGAATCTCGTTGTCTGTCTCTCAGAAAAACGAATCTAACGTCATAGTACAGATTGCCTGCAAAAAGTTTAGTTGAACAGTTGAATGTAACGAACATTTTTCGAGACGTCAGTCAATAGTACCGAATATGATGACAGTCAGCAAATCGTTCTCTTTAAAGTGTAGAGAAGTTAAATCTCCGTGCATTTTAACAGGAATGGCAAAGAGTACTCGAATACTCGAGTACTTGTTTAGAAGTTCAGTATTCGAGTACAATATTTGTACTGGAGTGCTCGGCTTACTTTAAAATTCATGGATATTTCCTTAATTTCATTCAGCGAGTTTAAGAATGTTCTCAATATTTTTTCTTCTGCAAAACTTTTTCTTGTATATATATATTTTTTTCATTTTCGGTCTACAAACGCCTTATATTTCTGCAATCCCTACCATGTGTTATGCACTTATACTCCTTTTGTTTTCTATAATGTTCTTATCAATAATGCATTGTGATTAATCCAAGGAAGTTCACGAATTTCAGCATATTAAATGATATTGTCTTGATTTTTTTCTGTAAAACTGTAAAAATCTTCTTTCAAAACTTCTTTCTTAGCGGATTTATACTCCGACCTGCCGTTTGGTGTGGGGTTTCCTCACTGTTCATTGAAAATATCATGGTGGCTTTGAGTTGCTATTTCTCCCCTTTGGGTCGTTTTCTCTTTGACACATTCCCTGCCGTTTCCATTCTTTTTTCTAGTATAGTCATACGATAGATATTTTGAAATATTACCATTAAGCAAAGAGACCGTCGAAACAGGAAACTTAACTTTAATTTTGCAGGACAGTTACACTGTCTTTATTTTTACCAAAAAGACACTTCATTAATGAAATGAAAATAAAATCAATACGAATTTCGACAGTAAAAGCGGTCGCTCGAATGTTTGCCAATTAGTGTGTGGTAGTTTTATGTACAAGAGGTGATTAACTTTTGTACACATTCGAATTAACAATGAAAACATGTATAATGCGAAAAGGTCAGCCTGAAAGGTTCCACTAAAAGCCGACCTACGTTGAATGCAGCTTTGCGTTCGATGTCAAATCAACTGGCGCTATTCATTATCAATATCAATTATCCGAGTACTCGAGGACTCATGATTATTTGTGCCGATATTTCAGACATTTTTCCACCCTTATTTTAATCATGAGACTTTGAAGGAAGTTTGTATTTAATCACTGTTTATATCTGCCGTCGTGAAAAAAGAATTAATAAATCGACAAAAGCTGTTAAAAATATATAATTGAAATACGCAAGATAAAATATCATTAAACAAAATTTGTGTTGATGGAAAACAAAGAAAGTTTGCGAATTACATTTATTTTTGTTATCCATACCATCGGTGTTTTGATAGTTTTGGAATAATCACCCTGTAGGGACCGACCATTCAACCTGAAAGGGGGTATGGCTTTTTTCAGGGACAGATTTTTTTTTCACGTGTATCAACAAAATATTTATTTTCAAAATTATCATTATTTTGGGGGGCAGAAAGCCTCCTTCAGAAACTATTTATCATGATTTTGGCAGCCCCATAAAATCAGCTCCAAAATATTTTTTTTAGAAAAAAAACCATACCCCCTTTTTCATGTTAAATGGTCGGCCCCTTACCATTCTCTTCACTTGATCTTTTATCTTTCATCATTTAAGGTATTTATGGTTTCATTTTAGCCATAAATATTTTAAGCGTTAGATTATTTGAAGGACAAACTATTTTTATTCTAGCTAGAGAAAATACATGATGGTTTTAGTTGTATCAAGTATTTAGTAGACAACAGCAAAACGTTTGGGTTTTAGTTTTACTGAGGATAAAGACACGTTTAGATTTTAGCTGTACTGATGAAGCAAACGGTTTTGTTTTTTGGGGGGGATTTCTAGGAGACATAATATGGTGATTTATCTATATTGACTAGACAAAACATTTTTATGTTAGCAATAACCAACCTAAAACTACAAGTCAGAACACGGAGCAGGACATAGTAACTGTAAAAATTATAATCTCATTAATTTTCTAACAATCTTCTTAATTATCCAGATATGAAGGTATGATTAAGCTTAGTAATCATATAATCATAATTATCCCCCCGCTTAACGAAAGCGGGGGATTATGTAATGCAGTACGTCCGTATGTACGTACGTGCGTGTGTAATGCTCCCCGATAGCTCTGGAATTATAAGAGATACAAATTTGAAACTCGGCACCATACTAGAGTATGATCAGAAGTAGCACACTGTGGATTTGGAATTTAAGTCAAACGCCCTTGGGGCAAATTATGGGCGAAAACGAATTTTCGCGATATCCAATAATTGAAGAAATTTCCAAGGCCATTTGGGCTAGAAAGTTGAAACTCTGGAATCGACTCACATATTATGCAGCAACTTCACAGAGGGTGTCGGAACTTTGGTATGACCCCTCAGGGCATTGCCTCTAGGGGGTCCAAAAACGAAAAAATCGATTCCGCTGGAACTCCTCTTACACCTTAAATCACAGAAACCTTGTAATAAGGGTATAAGCAACACTATTAAAGTTGTCTCAGCCGAAGGTTTCGGAATTTTAAAATTTGCCCTCAGGGCGGAAAAATGTATTTCGAGATATCCAGTAATAAGCGAAATCTTCTGAAGTATTCATGTTTGGAAGCTGAAACTTTGTATGCAAGTTCAATTATATGCATCTCATTTACTGATGATAGCGAACTTTTGGTATGACCCCTGGTTGCATGCCCTTAAGGGGTAAAAAAAATTTAAACAATTAGTACTCATCAGAACGACTCGAACTCTATGTATAATTTCGATTTTGTGGTTTATATTTTCATGAGGAATTATTGGAATTGCTCTTTGAATATGTTCTAAGCTTTTGGAATTTAGACCCCGGTGCCAAATTTGGTAAATTTCCTGAAAATGTCAAAGACAAATAATTTTTGAAATTCCAACATGAAGTTTTATATAACTGAGCAACTTTTTAATGTCATCAGCTAGTATGAACACTAGAATTTCAAAAATATGATTCTAATTTTGGTAAATTTCCTGAAACTCTCAAAGACCAATTATTTTTTTTAAATTTTACCTAGCAACCATATCTTTTTTGATGCCTTATAGTTTTAATGATCATTTTCAATGGTCAGATTGCAAAAAACCTTAATTTTAATTTTGGTGAAGTTCCTGAAACTCTCAAAGACCCATTATGTTTTGGAATTCTACATAGCAACCATATATTTTTTCAATTATTTAGAGTTATAATGGTGAATTTCAACTGTCAGGTTGCAAGAATCTTTGAATCAAATTTTGGTAAATTTCCTGAAACTCTCAAAGACCCATTATTTTTGGGAATTTTACCTAGCAATTATATCTTTTTTTATGCCTTTTAGAATTAATAATCATTTTCAATGGTCAGATTGCAAAAAACTTTTATTCTTATTTTGGTAAAATTCCTGAAACTCTTAAAGACCCATTATTTTTTGGCAACCATATCTTTTTCAATTATTTGGAGTTATAAGGAATGAATTTCAACTGTAAGGTTGGAAGAATCTTTGATTCTAATTTTGGTAAATTTCCTGAAACCCTCAAAGACCAACTACTTTTTGGAATTTTACCTAGCAACCATATCTTTTTTGATGCCTTATAGTTTCAATGATGATTTTCAATAGTCATATTGCAAAAATCTTTGATTCTTATTTTGGTAAATTTCCTGAAACTCTCAAAGACCTACTGTTTTTTGGAATTCTACCTAGCAACCATATCTTTTTCAATTCCTTACAGTAGTGAAGATCATTTTTAATAATCAGAGTGCAAAAGACTGATTATAATTTTGGTAAATTTTCTGAAACTCTCAAAGACCGATTTCTTTTTGGAATTTTACCTAGCAACCATATCTTTTTTTATGCCTTATAGTATCAGTGATCATTTTCCATAGTCAGATTGCAAAAATCTTTCATTCTAAGTTTGGTAAATTTGCGGAAATTCTCAAAGACTCATTATTTTTGGGAATTCTGCCTAGGAACCATATCTGTTTTAATTCCTTACAGTAAAAATGATGATTTTCAAAAGCCAGGTTGCAAAAATCTTTGATTCTAATTTTGGTAAAGTTCCTGAAACTCTCAAACACAAATTATTTTTTGGATTCTACCTAGCAACCATATCTTTTTACAGTTTTTTACAGTTACGATGATTAATTTAGTTTCAAAAACACTTGTTTTTTTACAAGGGGAGGGATCCAAAAAGGGGGAGCGGGGGGATCGCAATCTTTGATTGGATGTTTTTCATTATAATCGTGATCATGACACATCTCTTTACGCATTTGGTACTCAAAGCCCTGTGTTCGATACAGGGACTTCCTTGACAGAGCCCTGTTGCTCATAAATATGCTGATAAAACAAAGGTATGCTACCAAAAATTTGACGTCATCACTGCAGAAGTTCTACAATCTAAACCACGATCTTACGGACCGATACGGGATATTTGTTTCCCAGATGATAACAGTTGTTTCCCGTTAACAGCTCAAGATGACTATTTTCCCTGTACTTGGTTTTACTTTGCTACCAGAATTTACATGTTCAATATTTGGGTGTCTTATAAGAAGCAAGAGATGCTTGCCCTGCCTTGCAATTAATTGCACCAATGGTTTTAAGATTGGGTCCGAATTGTTCGCCGGTATATGCATCTCTTTTTAAATTTATGTTCCGTGCTTGATGAATGTTCTGTTTGTGATTTTGGTATTTTAGATATTGTCATTGTTTTTGGATTTTTTTAATGTTCTCACTTACTTTGGTAAAAGGAGATAACCGGCCATGTTTCTTATTAATTCCAATGTAGTGTTCCATGAAGCTTACAAAACACTATGCTATAAAACAGTATAATAACAAATGACACAAACTTATATACTGAACAAAAAAAGAAACACATAATTTTTTAAATTGTTATATTTATATGTAAATTTTGTGCAATCGCATAGTACTTGCGAGTTAGTTTTCATGGAACTAAGGAGAATGATTTACAGGGCATTTGGACAATTTTCGCTAACATGATACGTTTGCTAACCACTTAGGCAAAAAGCAGTTTTTGAATGCTCTTGCCTAAACCACGCGACAAAAATGAAAAAAAAAATGTTGGATACGCGTTGCCTGCTTAAACAGCTCACAAACCCATTTCATAATTCTTTAAAATCAATTTCCAAAATTAGGTCACTGAAAATTACCACATATAAGCTATCTCTATACCCATCTGTATTTCAACACAATGAATATCATGAAGTTGCAACAATAATCGCGAATAAGTGATGTTCACCAAAGAACAATGCAAAAGAGGTTGTTTTTCAAAGTCAATGACCCATTGTTGTGATCTTCATTTGACGCCTACGGCGGTCATACATTGTATCCCAGCTGCACATCGTAAAGTTTAGAAAAGGTGATTTCACCTTTGATTAAAAGTGATGATTTTTTTTCGATGAATATATTTTTTTGTCATCGTTTCTTTATTACATCAATATTTGTAGATACATTTGTGTATTTTGATAATCTTTATTTATATTTTTTATCTATGTATATAGAGTGTGAAATAAAATATACGTTTCTTCTGTTTTGTTTTGTTTTTTTGTTTATTGTTATTGGGAGGAGGGGGTGTTTTGTTTTTTTTTTGTTTTTTTTTTTTTTTTTTATGTTCAGTATATATGTTGCTGTTAATTTTCGACAACTATTTCTGGAACCTGTCTGTGACATTGACTAGAGCTAGGATTTTTGTTCCAAGCACATTGCATGTTGTTCACCACAGTTACATATTGTAGGTAGTCTACGGTTTTCGTTTATTGAACAATTTTGACATGTTAGAATACGGAAAATTTCGAAATGTGCTGTAGAATTTTAATCTGGACAATACAAACTTAACAAATCAACGAAAAGAGTCGGTTTTTCAGAATTCTAAGTGAAGAAGGATATTTTATCTATGTCGAATTAAATTTCAAGAGTTTTATTAGACTATGCATTTGTTTTAAGCAATTTTGAAAATCATAATAACTGCGTCACAATAAAATTAAATCTAGTACTACTCTGAATTCTATTCTGTCCCATTAGAATTCCAATTTATACTGGGAGTATTCTAGATCATTCCGGATTCAAAATTGTACTCTTACTTATATACAATAAAGAGCTTACTCAATGGATAAACTGCTATTGAACTTTATTTAGAATATGAAAATTGTAAACAAAGAAATTTATATTAATTCAAACTGGAATACCCACGTATGAAATAAAGCTCGAATGTCATAGAAATGACGGTAAAAAAATGTGGTTAACAGGAGACGCGTAGCGGAGCCTGTAAACGGATAATTTTGAGCATGAAGTCAAGATTGATTGTCAAAGAACTAGGAAATATACCGTTATTGCGATTATAGTGCAATCAAACAATAACATGTGTGTGTTTTAATTGAATGAAGTTTTAACATGTTTAAGTAGACAAGATACCAGATTTGGCAGGGAACTTACTTTGTCACAGGTAGGTAGATAGTGTAATTGATGTTCACCTTTGACCAAATAAATTATCTGTTACGTTAATGTTACATTAGTATTACGAACATACTTACAAAATCTGAAGATTTGTAAGGGCATCGAATAATCCAAGATCAAGTGCAGTTATCTGGTTTTTAACCAGCATTCTAAAGAAATATGAATATTTTAATTAAACAGCTAATTAAACCATGATGTTTTAGATCTGTAGACGTATAAAAATTAGTACAGGCTCTGAAAATTTAATATTCATCCAATTTCAACTTTCCGATATAAGTTCATTTGTGCTTGTCCATGTTTGAATAATTAAGTGATTTCTTCTTTTTTTTTTTTTTTTTCGTTTGTTTGTTTTTTTTTTAATGTTCAGTATAATCATAAGCATTTCAACAATTAATTTTGGTACTGTTTGAGGGTTAGAGAAGTAACACTTGCCATGGACTTTAATTGGTTTTGTCTCATGGTTAGCGAATGACATTTACCAATCAGCTACCTAACAGATCTTTCAAAAACATATATACCTCACTTGCCGTGTGACGGGTCTTGTTAACAAAGCAGGACATGCTAACCCTTCCGGAGCAGCTGATGTCACCCTCAGTTTAACTTGAGTTCACACTGTGAGTGCCTTTGTTTTGAATGTGATTTCTATATCTGCGCTTTGTATCTGTCTAACGTCATTGTTTTGTGTCTTACGTCATTGTTTTCTGTGTTCTCGTTCTGGTCATGTCTTTGGACTTCGATTTTTGTAAATTTCACTCCTTTGTTCCTTCGGTATTCTACTGCTGTTGTTTCATGGCTGTAGATATAATATATTGCAGCGTATATATATTATCTAGATATTGATCCAATGTAGATTTATTGCACCACTGGTACCTGTTTAGTGAAAAATAACACATATTATTTTTCACATGAAGGAAACATTATGCCTTAAAATGTCCTCTCCACATGCCTATTTATCATTTCGAATTTGTGATCATTTTGTTAGAATTTGAAATCTTACCGATATTTTCTATTACAAAAATTTTACCCATATCTTCTAATAAAAATTTTACCCATATCTTCAATAAAAAAATTACCCATATCTTCTAATATAAAATCTTACTCATACCTTCTAATAAATTTTACTCATATCGTCTTATAAAACAATCTTACCGATCTTCTAATCCAAAAATCTTACCCATATCTTCTAATTGTTACCAAAATTAGTGTAATTTGGGAAAAAAGTAAAAAAAAAAAAATAAGAGAATATCTACGAAAATAATTCCATACGCAATACGTGAAAAACGTTAAATTAAAGATTGTGAAGGAATGGGAATACGAGAGAACTTATATGTTCGCAAAAAAGGAAAAACCAGATGCATGAGAAAGTTTCATCAAATAAGGAATTTTTATGGTGTTGCTCTGCTTTCAATGGTGCCAAATTAAAAAAAAAGACAGGTATGGAAAATCAATAATTTTATAATGGTATTTACAAGCCTTTTATATGCTATATTATTACCTTATACATATATTTTTTACGTTCTAGTAGAGAAAATCGGACAAGAAACTTAACCTTACATTACGTAAACATTACCATACATAACACCCATTTCTTTTGTTATTCTTATGTCAAAAAGTAATCCGTTGAAAATTTGATTTATCTTTCTTTTCCTCTATGTAACATAATGATTTTATTTGAAAATTTTTACCTCCCTTAAATAAATACTTGAAAAACGGAAAACAATTTTACATTGTAAATAAAAGTGATTGTAACCCTTTATGCAATGAGAAGCGTAGTTAAAATTATTATTGAACTTGAATCATGTTAATTTTGTACATTATCAATATTATATTCAATATATGGTGCAATTTAATACGACATATCTTCACAATTCGATCAATTTTGTCTCTAGCAATAAATTAATCGCCTTCTCTTTCGTATAGTTTCGCTTGTTAATTACAACTACAAGTACACCAATGGTGATTATTAAGGTGTCCTCGTATAAAATCAGTTACAAAGTCTAGTGTCTTGTTGATTTCGATGTTTCCGATTAAGGATGTATGCATGGTATGGTATGGCAAGATAGTCTCTTAGGTCGAACTGACCAAAATTTTCCATTAAAAAACGATGTGAAGATTCCCGAATAAAATATTTGTGCTTTTGTGTATGCATATAAAGTAGATATGTATATACAATTACCACCCTAGATAGTGTGTGACCCAGCGGTTTCTCTTCGAGATAGTAAGGTGACCCTAGATATTGCTCGATGCTGACCTTAATTTCGGGGAGGGGGGAGAGAAACCGCTGGCTCACAGATTATCAAGGGTGGTAACTATTATATTATATCGATTTTTTTACCCGGTTTACCTTCCCATGCGACCCAATGCTCACCAGTTGACCTAGCGAAATCTCAAACGTCATGTGACACGATTTGAGCAGATCAGATTATAAATATTTAAAATGAGTTTTATAATGTTTTCCATAATTTAGTATTTATACGTAATGTATGTCATATTGGCATCTTTATAGATCTGAGTTAAGCCATTTATCAACTGCTTTCTGGGAATTTTGACGGGATCAGACGACAAGTTACGCAAGTTCATAACGAGAGACGATAAATCAAGAGGATTTATGATACCCCATATTAGACTAGGCAATTACGAAAAAATCCATATTGGCATGTTGGCATTTTCTGTCATTCGTTGTTAAATGTACTTAGTTAATTAATAATATATGATATTGCACAGTTGATCATGAAAAATGATCATAATTGCATACTAACGTTGATTGACTTTTTCAGGCCACACTCATTCCAAACCTTCTTAGATATACAAGACCCTCTTTGTTTGTCGTCAGTGGCCTCAGCCGTGTCAGTCAAAATTAACTTTAAACTCATTCCAATTTAAATTTGGAATTCCAATGATTGCAAATCGTGTGCCACCAATTTTGAGAGTTACCAAGTAGTGTGAATAACCAAAATGCGCGAAAGCGCATGGGACTTAACAAAAAAAGTAGAATATAAGTCTATATAATAACATGATTTCTCACAGTAGCAATTTAAAAATACATGGAAATTTCAAAATCCGACGGGAAAATGCTGTTTCCCATGGGATTTTACCATTTCCCAAGGGATTATCATTTTAAAATATTCCCATGGGACTTTTATTATTCCAGTGGGATTATCATTTCCCATGGGATTATTATTTGCCATGGAATTTCTTTAAAATCCTATGGGACAATTTTTCTCCCTTAGGAATATTTTCAAAATCCCACGTGAAATAGTGACATCCAATGGGAAAACGCAGTTTCCCATGGGATTTTGAAATTCTCATGTTTTTTTAATTGCAATTGTGTAAAAGTATGCGGGCATATCAACTATATAAAAAGGATTTGTGTAAGTCCCATTAAATTCTTCACATTTTGTAATTTACACTTATTTTTAGCTCTCAAAAATGGCGGCACCAAATTTGCAATCATTGGAATTGCAAATTTAAATTGGAATGAATTTATAGTGAAGCTACTAGATCAATATGAGGTTTAACGGAGCCAAAAAGATGATACTGAGCTCGGATAAACTCTCGTTCAATATTACTTTATTGTCCGTTAAACCCCATGTTGATCTCGTAGAACTCCACTTATATTGCGGCATGCAATATTCGTCTTTGTTATACCTCCCTATATTTATAAAATACTGTAGAAAAATTCGTAATTTTTTTCTATTTTTATTTATTAACTCGGAAGAGACTTTTGCCCGTCAGTCGATTTTGAACTGTTTCCCCCTGTGATTAGAATATAACATTTCATTGGTTTACGATGTCCGATGATGTCGTTCTTATTCATCATTGCCGTCTGTTTACAGTGGTCAACGTTCAAACGATTTTCGAATGTCTTCCAGCATGTTAGCCGATTATTCTTCAGTACAGAATTACTACATTTCATAGTGTATCTAATTTGTTCAAGCTGGCATCTATTTCATTCTGGCATAAATACAAATAATTACATTTCATGAATATTCATTTGAATTCCGTCAGTTTGATAGGTGAACATCGATCACGTGGCATATCAATGTGAAGTTGCAATTCCCATGAAACACATTTGAACACGTGTTCACGTGACGGATGAATTTGTAAAAATAGAATCCCAATGTACATGATGTACTTCCCTGTAAATAAAGTTGTTTTTTTTATATTTCGGGTTTAAAATCTAATTATAAGAATTGAATGCATTATTTTGAAGTTTCATAGGGACTATGAAAGGGTTGACCGGGCGCACATTTTCAACATGCGCTACCACGCTTCATTAAAAATGTGCTTCGGTCAACCCTTTCATATCCCCATGAAACTTCAAAATAATGCATTCAATTCTTAAATGTATAAAATGTACATTTCACCGTTTACATCAGACTTCATCGTAAAATATACAAAATATATACTTTACATTTATCTAATCCATATGAGGGCATTAGAATATTTTGCCCGAGGTATCAGAAACTCCAATGTGTTCTATTACCCGAGGCCAATGGCCGAGGGCAATAGGACACTTCAATGTTTCTGACACTTTATCATCTTTTAACTGTAAACCTCGAATCGAACTGGAAACTTAGATACCAAACATACCAAATTTGAAGACAATCGTTATTTGAAACTATCGGACAGACAGACGTAAACAACAATACAGAATTATCATTTTTGCCTATGGCTATTTCAGCGTACAGAATACTTGAGCAAAATCCATATCCAAATAACCCGAACTTAGCAAAACTGAGTTAAACTAAACTTATTGAAGCACTTCCCCTAGCCTTTGAATAGCAATGATCTTTTAAAAAATATTATATTTTATCTTGTCAAATAAGTATTTGAAACATTCTCTCAAGTACACAAATTTTTAAACAAGCCCTCAAAAGCCTGCATCGCGAACTTGGTACTTTGTGGTTAAGCATTTACTGTAACATTCTTTTTAGGTGACATCTTTGAAAGGACTAGTCTGACACAATTTTAAATGGGTCTAGAGTAGAGACTTTTTGAATGTATTTCCCCATGGGATCCAATGTTAATTTATGGATCCGGCTGGCGGATATCTTGGAAAAAATGTTAAATCAACAAACACCATTTTAAAGGAAACTATCCAATCCTCATTATGACCAAGTTTGGTATCAATTGGTCTTGTAGTTTCAGAGTAGATCTTTGTAATTGTCCTCACAGAGGCCAATGTTAAACTATGAGGTAGTTTGATCAACAACTATTGTTTTGGTCCATACGAGGGAAATCCAGATTAGAATAAGGAGTGACCAATGAAGGAGTGACTGTGACGTCACACTTTAACTATAGTTTGACAAGAGTCGAGTGGACTATTACTCTTGTTTGACAAGACATGCGCAGTTAACCATAACTTTGCGTAATCTTCCGGTACAATAGTGAGTTCGATCTTGCTATTGTTGAACAATAGTTACTATTGTTGTGGGTCGAACTGCCTCTATGTTTCCACTGGCGGCCATCGTAGACGAAATGTGAAACTTACGGACACATTTTAAGGGGACCACCAAAAGACTATTGCAACCAAATTGAAGTTGGTATCAGTTGGCCAATTATTTTCAAAGAAAATCCTAGTGTTTTCTCATAGTGTCAAATGTTAAAATATTGCCACGCTGGCGGTCATCTTGGATGAGCTGCAAAGCTGCTGGACACATTTTATAGATGACTACCAAATGACTATTATTTTTACAAAATTTAGTTTTAATCGCCTTTCTGGTTTCAGAGGAGAATATCTTTTTAAAATGTTCCTGTAGGCTTGAATGTTAAACAATGTTCCCAGCTTGGGGAAATATTGAACGAGGCGCAAAGCGCTGCACTCATTCTTAACAGCGAACCACTCTAGGACCATTATGACCAAGTTTTCAATTTGCCAAGTCGTTTCAGAAAAAATGTCCTTAATATAAATCGGTAAACAAATGACGAAACAAACATGCTGAAATCAAAAATCCAAAATAATGGCAATTTATATCCACCACGAACTGAGACAGTATGACAAACACAAATCAAAAACACAAAAATGAAAAAGAACGCCACAAAACTAAAGCACTAGCAGTGTGATCCCCTACAAAAACTGAGTTATCTTCTGGTGCTCCGGAAGGGTAAACATGATCTACTCCACGCGTGGCACCTTAAAATGTTTTTCCAATAGGTCCAACGTTGAAAATGTTTCCATAAGAAATAAAGTGTTAAAATATGTTTCCACCTGCGGAAATCTTGGATGAGGTACCATAATATTTCGCATCTAATAATTAAGCACGGGGACCTTCCATAACTATTCATGGAAAATCCCTCATAGGTTCCGGGAACGGCTACTAAAATGTAAAATGTTAACGGACGGACGGACTGATGAACATAAGTTGACTGCATTAGCTCATATTGATCCTTGAGAGTTAGTTTAGCAAAAGCAAGAGGCTGGAACTAAAACAACTGTATAATCCAAATCCACTGAGGAATAAATTGGTTAGAGCGCTTACAATGATATTTTGGAAATTTTCTAAGTTAAAAGGGTTCTAAATCCTACACAAATATTCGACCAGAACTCGTCATCGAACTCGCTTATGGCATCCTTGAGCTAAAGCTACTGTATAAATATTATATACGTTCCAATGAGAAATAGATTTGCTAGAACGCTAACATGGATATTTTGTCAATTTTCATAATTAAAAAGGTGCACACCTCCTACTTCGATATTCGACTAGCATCCTAGACCTAAAGCTTCTGTATATATATTTACAAAATTAAATCAGAAATTAACTTGCTAGAGCGCTATCAAGGTTGACGGACGGAAGCCCGTATCCATATCCCCGCATCGCGTTGCGATGGGGTCACTAGAACTATCAAATGCACATTGCTTTTTCAATTGCATGCACTGTTACTCTACGTTGCTTGCTGGTGGCAATGTTCATTGCCAATTGTCCGATTCTTCCATACATTAATCAGCCACAGTTTCGTTTAAAAATGCAAAATGATCAAAACTTTTCTAAATGGTTACAATATTGAATTAATTTGCTCACTGGCGGTCATTTTTTCGGATCCTGTATAAATTGAGCAATCTTTGGAAAGACCTTCAGCATTTTTCGGTACTGTTTGGTAAAATTCGGAGTTCGGGAAAAAATCTTAAAAACGAACTATTATAAAAGAATTCGGTACAGTTTGGTTGTTTGTTCACTTGCAATATTTAGGGATAATTTAACCAAACTTACAGTCACTCAAACGTCCTTTTTTTTTCATTCCGCAAATTATTAGTATGTAGTAGCAAGTCCGAGAGAATACGTGATGATTTGATAAAAACGTTATTTCGCTAGAAATAATATCAAACTTGGGGTTACTAGATATATACATGCGAATACGAAAGTAAGGACTCGAGGTAAAACTAATTGTGAGTTCACACAATCTTCGACAGCCTTCATGTCAAATTTCTTACACCCTTTTTCGGTTTCTATGACAACTGCTGCCTCTTGAAAATTCTAAGACTAGAATATTTTACGAAAGGATATGGAGTAAATGAACATATGACCATACTTCTATTCTATAAAATGACATCAAATTCTAAGCACTTTTAAGTTTTCCATCCTCTTTGTTTCCATGGGAACAGCCGAATTCCAGGCCTTGGGGGCACATCTTAGCCACTATCGGCCAAGTGCGGATCGATGAGATCATTATTATAGTCTAAACAATAGATGCAATCCCGATAAAGAAATTATTACTGTAATAAAATCAATTATGTTTAATACAGTAATAATGATTTTTCAACAATTGCATATATTGCTTGACTATAATAATGATCTCGTCGAATCGCACAAGGCCGATAGTGTTGGCAACATTATCTAAACATGCCGTTAAATTCTTTTAAGTTTGGTGGAGACAATTTGAGAAACTGAACAATAGAAAAAAGTTTTTCGAACTACGTTTGGGAGACTTAAATTAAACATTCAATACTCTGCATGATCTGATTTTTATTTATGTTTTCTCCAAAATCAGACATTTTCTTCAAATGGAAAATTTGCGTTTTGCAGTAACATTATGTGACATTTATTGGAACCTATCTGCAATATTTTGTAACAAGAATGGTCAGTTGTCAAAATAATGTCGCATTGAATTTGAACAATGAGAGGCCTCGAACAGTTTGAAGTTTTAAACCTTGAATCTAGGCGAAAATTGTGTAATTAACAATTTTAATGCAAAGGGTACAAGCATATTTTTTCTAGCTCTAGTCTACCTTAAAGCAAAGTAATGCATTCTGTCGGACTACAAAATTAATGCTTTTCTGTGCAGGCCAGGCACAGGCTATCCAGGGTGGCCCAGC
>MJUU01021727.1:24510-57071 GCA_002080025.1 Modiolus philippinarum
CTCGCTCAAGACGGGTTAAGACTCCAGTTTGATATATGTATACAGTGTAAGGGGTTCTTTCATTTTAATAAAATTTAATTCATTATTTACAGTAAAAATATATGAAAAAAGACACAAGTACCCTAAAATAATTAATATATTTTATAATTTTATATAATAATATAAAAAGATCAATTTTCTCTAAGCTATAGGAAAATTTTCAAGTCGTTCAAACCAACAATTGACATAAGGGTATAATAATTCATAAAAAGACCTTTATATTGTTTTCTTGCACTTGTAACATTGAATTATTCCCCATAAAATATTCATCAAAAAGTAAAAAAAGAAATCGTGTCGTAAGGGACCGACCATTTAACTTGAAAAGGGGGGGGGGCTCTGTTTTTTTTTCTCGAAAAACCCCTTTTGAAAAAAATTTGGATCGGGCCCCCTCTTAGCAGAAAGTCTGGATCCGCCACTGAAAAAGATATTCTGAAGCTGATTTAACGTGAAAAAAATATTTTGGCTGCACAACTGATGAAAAATAATATTCTGAAGGGGGCTTTCTACCCCAAAAATAATGCTTATTTAAAAAAAATGTTTATACTAGTTAAAAAAAATTTCTGTCCAGAAAAAAAAAAAAACATAACCCCCTCCCCCCTTTTCAGGTTAAATGGTTGGTCCCTAAGTAAATTGATAATCGGTGCATTTCTGCAATATATACAAAACTTTTAAAGTGAATCTAAATATATATTTTCTTGTATTTCTATCTGTCTGGTTTATATATTGAAAACCTTGCAACACCAAGAAGATAATTTATCCAAAAGAAATTCAGTATTGTTTTGTAAAATGTCATCCTGACAACAGTGAAGAGTACTCAGTTTGTTTGAAGTGAACTAGATAGCAGACACTTATTTTACATCTCAGGCAGACGATTTACATAGAAATGGCGTGCTCGAGTGTTTCGATAGTGTGATTACACACATAGCATGCATAGGCCAATAACAGGGCCTTGTTACTAATTAGAAAATTTCAGAATCCATGTATATGCACAGATAGCAAATTTTTCTAATTGGTAACAAGGTCCTGTGGGACAACTATCCGTTTCTGTTTTATAAACAGATTATATAAGTAAACATGGCATTAACTTCAGCAGCGAAAATCAGTTGAGAATATTGAAAGATGTACGGATTTGTAAACATGATCAACAGAAGTCAGTAAAATATTTTTGTCGTGCATTTCTGAAAATAGATTCAATACTCTTGTGGATTTGTTTATAAATGCATCTGGAATTTATAAATGCATCCGGAACTCTTAGTTAGAATTGAACTAGCGGAGAGGGAGCCCCCCCCCCCTTTTCTAGGAAAATATTCCAAATTTTGTGCAGCACCTAAGGCAAAACTAAAAAAAAAAAATGACCAAAGCCTCAAAAGTGTTGGTTTTATTTTGGTGCTTCAAGCTGTAATTTAGTGTTGATATTATATGTTCCTGATAATGGACATTAATGTAAGCATAAATATTAATTTATTTTATAAAAGGATCCCCTCATAGAATATGTAGAATTATTTTCTTGGTATAAAGGAATAGGAGAAATTTAAAATGACTGAGTTCCGAAGTCAAGTAAAAGGTCCAAAGTCCGGAAAAAAATCAAAATACTTCCATAAAGAAAGGTGCACATCTTCTATATATTAAACATTCTGTCAAAAATGAATAAGTTCCAAAGTCCAGAAAAAGGTTGAAAATTTAGAATTAATTCTTTAAAGTCAAGTGTATCTTCAATTTCCCAAGGGATATTTTAGTCCAGACTTACTGGTATATGGGGTATTAGGGCCCCATCCCCTAAACAAGCCTCATTGTCGACGCACGCCGAGGCCCTCCCGACATTTACCATATTATAGCCGGATTTGCACTACGTGTAACTCGAACAAACATGGTAAAAAAAAGATTTGAACCTTCCCCATTTTTTTCTGGATCCATGTTGGAACCCCCTTTTTAGCTCACCTCACGAAGTGAGGGGGGCTTATGTGATACCCCTAGCGTCGGCGTCCGCGTCCGGTTAGGAAGAATGGTTAAGGTCCATTCCTGCTTACTGACATGCCCCACATCAACTATACTGGTATGCCTGATGCACTTTTGGATGACGACTGGAATGCATGCTTCGGATGCTGTCTCTGACCTACATTTTACGCATGAGCGACCTGGTTAGGCAGAATGGTTAAAGTCCATTCCCGCTTACTGGCATGGCCCACATCAACCATATTGGTATCTATGATGCATTTTGGGATGACAACAACAATGCATGCTTCGGATGCTGTCTCTGACCTACATTTTACACATGAGCGACCTGGTTATGTAGAATGGTTAAAGTCCATTCCCGCTTACTGACATGGCCCACATCAACCATATTGGTATGTATGATACCATTTGGGATGACAACAACAATGCATGCTTCGGATGCTGTCTCTGACCTACATTTTACGCATGAGCGACTTGGTTAGATAGAATGGTTAAAGTTCATTCCCGCTTACTGACATGTCCCTTAGCAACCATATCGGAATGTATGATGCAATTTGGAATGACAACAACAATGCATGCTTTGGATGCGAACTGTAAACTACAATTTATGCATGACTGAATCTGTTAAAAAGAATGATTATAGTCCATTCCTGTTTACTGACATGTGCAACGTGTGACAATGCTGCGCAACGAGGTGAGCTTAGCAGGCTGTGGCTGCTTTCTATATTTTCTATGCGTAATAGGGACATCCACTTTTGATTTATGAATCGAAGAGTTCTTGATATGCAGAATGGATCTTTGAAATTTTTCGAGAAGGATTTTTAAAATTGCGTTTGGAGTTACGGGTTTAATAACCTCACAAATAGTACATGTTTTATTTGTATAATACCTGCTTCGACGAAAATATGTTAAAAAATAATGTTTATTTTTACATGTAACCCAGTATAGTATGCTCTTGTATTTAGGGGACGACCATTTAATTTTCAAAGGGGGGGGGGGCTTGGGCGAATTTGTAAATAAATGATTTAATCCTGGTGCCAGTGAAAATAAATATTGTAATTATCCTTGTCATGAAAATAAAAAAATGATTTTGATTTGACGAATACATTTTTTTTTTTGCAAATGTAAATCAATAATTTGTCGTGACATTTTTGATTTGTGAAAATAAATGAGTTTTTGCAGAATTTCATGAAGATTAATTTTTTTCTAAGCAAAATCGCCCAACCCCTCCCCCGAAAATCAAAAAGTCGCCCCCTTACTATACACTAATGAGAGCGACGGGGAATGAAAGTCTGCAGTGAAGTGATATTTGTATGTTTTAGGAAGAGATGCCATGTGATCTTCGAGCCGTCAACCAAGATATTTTACATTTTATGACTGACGACACTCCAGTGCATCAGTAAAAAGTGAAAACATTCATACGGGAAGGCGATTAATTTATTGCAAGAAACAAAATTAATTGAAATTGTAAATATATATCGTAATAATTGCACCATATATTTGATTTAATATTGAATATGACAAAATTAACATGATTCAAGTTCAACAATATTTTTAAGCACGTTTCTCATTGCATAAATGGTTAAATTCACTTTTATTTACAATGTAAAATTGTTTTCGGTTTTTCAAGTATTTTATTAAGGAAGGTAAAAATTTTCAGATAAAATCTTTATTTTTCATAGAGGAAAAGAAAGATAAATCAAATTTCAACGGATTACTTTTTGACATAAGAATAACAAAAGAAATGGGTGTTATGTATAGTAATGTTTGAGTTATGTAAGGTTAAGTTTCTTGTTTGATTTTCTCTAGTAAGTATAAAGTATTTTCGTCTATAATTTAGCATTTTCATACCCCTGGGTGTCTATTGCCTGATAAGGTCTATTGCCCGGTGAGATCTATTGACAGGTAAAGTCTATTGCCGATGGAGTCTATTGACCGATGGAGTCTATTGACCGCTGAGAGCTATTGCCCGATTAAGTATATTGACCGATGAGGTCTATTGCCCGGTGAAGTGTAGTGTCTTACATTTGAACTTTCGAAGGGAATCTGCAACTTTTCCAGTCATTTATAGATGTATGACAAAAATAACATTTAATGTGGAAAAAAAAAATAAAAGCAATGGCACCAAAATAGACGACATATTTTAATACTTTTGGACAAATGAATTTCCGTTACCATTGATAAGTCATTTATGTGTAACATTGAATTCTTCTAGTTGACAGCAAGAAAGTTATTTTGAGATAGTTTTCAGACCTATTATTTCCCTTTCATAGATTTGTTTTATTTAAATATATTTTTATGAATAAGGTAATAAAAAAGTTATTAAATGGGAATGCAGGCAACAGACCATAACATTTGTCCCTTGGTACTGGGAACCACAAAGGTGTTCTATTGCCCTCGGCCGTTGCCCCGGGCAATAGAACACTTTGGGGTTCCCAGTACCTCGGGACAAATATTATTGTCTGTTGCCTGCATTCACATTTAATAACTGTATACTATTATACCTCCGTATGGACATTACTGTAAAATTTTTTGCAATAAAATTACTATTTTTCACCTTTTCCAATTTTGTAACTATTTACCGGTTAATATTTTCTCAGACTATTGACTGGCAGTGTGAACATTTTTCCTGGACTTTTTTCTTGCTTTCGTATTGGACAAAATGTTGCATAAACTATCTGATGATAATTAAGAATGCTCTGATATCATTGTTTCAAAGTGACATCTCTAAATAGCTATGCACAATACAATGAAAACCATTCATTTTGCTGCATAAAAACATTTGTTGTTCAGAAAATATGTAATTATTATGTTCAAATAAGAATTTAGAATCAGAAAGAAAAAATACTGTAATGAGAGAAATATTATTCAAATAGAATTTACGATTTTTTTTAATTTTTAATAAATGAAATACCTGAAGACTTAATTTGTGAATTCCATTGAATAAAAGTTATGTTGATAGCTCACAATGCTCTAAAATCATTTTACAGTGCACACTTTTCACTTTGCAGGCGAATAAATTTTGTTGATGATTATATATGTAATTGTTTATGATTGAATGAAATACAAAATTTTGAAAAAAAAATATCAGAAATGAAAGAAATATCAATTAAGGATGATTTAAAAATTGTAAATCTTGTGTTTAATAATAAACGGTATAATAAAACATTTATAGACTGTTTATTTTGGAATAAAAAGCTTGTTGACCCGTTGACCCTAATTATTGACCTCGGGTACGCCTCGATCAATAGTCAGAGTCTCGGGAACAACAGACTTGCTTTACCCTCATCGCCAGCAATGTATTAACCATTATTATATGAGAGATGTATTCCCTTATTCATTTTGACAACAGTTCACGGTTAGATATAGCTGAAATATTGCTGAAGCTTGCCATAATCAATAAATCGGAACATTGGTAAATTTGCTAAAATCGATGACCTATATGTTGTTATTATAAAACGGCACGTAAAGAGAAAAACAAAAACATGACACTGCTCTTATTTAAAAGAATAACTTGAAAAGTATGCGAGAACCGTCAATCAAAAGAAAAAAAGGAATAATCCAAGAATAATGCAAGGACAATGGTTTCATAAAAAACACCAATATACGGAGAAATCAGTAGGGCACAGAAAAGAAAAATGTAGATAAACATACAAATGAAGAAAGTGAGTTTAATTTCAATAGTTGATAAATACGGCCTATTCACCAAATTTAAATTAGCTTATTTGTTACGCTTTCTTCTATCGATCTAATATGGGCTTATAGGTTACCGTTCTCTTATAGTATTATCTGATGGGTATAGTGCTTGAACAAAAATTATCTGCATTATTCACCTCTGAAGGAAGACGGATTATGAGGGAGTGTCAGTAATATACTTTGTAATTAACAGAAAAAAATACTGTAAAACAAGAATACACAGAACTGTAAATTAGACAAATGTTTAATAATCTGGAATTAATGGTATATTCAATCTCGTCGCTAGGCCAAGCATTCAGCTGTCAAGGTTATTATACAACGATGTCTGATTATCTATTGAATATGGTCACTTCTAGGGAAAAATAAGTGTAAACATAAATCCCGGGGCGCCTGATGATGAGACATACAATTGCATCATACTGCTGTGACAAACTGGCACTATTTGAAATCGCACAGTTTAATATCTAAATCACAGTTAAAGAATGTTGCCCTGACCTACCGGTATTTTTTTGCGTATGTTTCTTTTTCGCTTTGCTTTGGGCAAGGACGACGAATTTCAGCCTCGGTATAAAATTTACTGTCCATTCAGATGCGTACAGTTTAAATCGAGGATTATAAACAAAGCAAATATTAAAGTGTCCAATTTTACACCTAAATTGCAAACAAAAGCCGACGGGAAAATAACCCGATATACAATACTTTCAAACTGATAAAGAATTTAAGCATTCAGAAATGAGAGATAATCACTGAAACTGAAATCGCCGCCTTCAGAAGACCTTTCCCATTAATCAGGTGGTCGGAAACCCAAAATGGGCTATAAAAACCCAGTTGCTTATAAATATGTTGTCACTGTTGGGATATTTGACAAGATATCTCTTGATTTAATTTTGGTTTTTAATCTTGCATCATGATACATACAAATAATACATCTAAAGGGTCAGAGCTTTCAGGGGAAATAATTTAGTTTTAACAAACAAAATACCGAAGTTACTGTAACTTTATTTCTATTCCTATGTTCTATTCTCTGAACCAGAATATTTTATCTTTCAACAATTATACACTTTATAACCTTAACCTAGACTGACATAAAAGATAATAACGAATTTTCTATGTTACGTCAAGTGAAGTTGGTCCTGGAGGTGAGAAGTCGGATGACAGCTTAAGTACATTATATATTAGAGTTACTGACTAGGAAAATGAAAGCAGAACGAGACTTACAGACCCTTTTTTTAAGGAACAAATTCAGTTAAAATTATTGATAGTTTTGAACCTCAATTTCGAGATATCTAACTCAACTTTCTGCCTTTGTCCTTGGAATTACAATGAAATTTTTAGTGACAGTTTTGCTGGGAGGAAAGTCTGCAATCTGTTCATATTTTGTAAATTCTGCATTGAGTATATTGATGAAGAGAAAATTTGGGCTAAAATATAGACTCTTTTTAAAGGAAAATCCTAAGGAGTTCCGAATATCTTACAAAACCTCCCCTGACTACACCCTTAAGGGAGTACGAGTCTCAAAAATTTTGTAATTAGAATTAAAATTCTGACCTTTTGTCTTGAAGAGCACATTTAATGGAACAACTTGAGCA
This sequence comes from Modiolus philippinarum, assembly GCA_002080025.1. Classification (NCBI taxonomy): domain Eukaryota; kingdom Metazoa; phylum Mollusca; class Bivalvia; order Mytilida; family Modiolidae; genus Modiolus; species Modiolus philippinarum. The sequence goes on from MJUU01021727.1 coordinate 31,788, forward strand.
AAAAATTTTGAAAATCCATGTAGGAATTTTTGAGATTTAAGACGTCAAAATTTTGGCGGGAAACAGATCTCTCTAGAGTTTTCCTTCAATTTGCATTAGATGGTTATAGGCCTTTAGATATATGAAATTATAATTGGAAATTGATTAAATTTTATACACAGTCTATTTTATGTATTATAAAGTGACTTATGACCAAGAAAATGTGATCCATGTGCAAAAAATTTTAGCACTGTTTGAATGGATAAAACCCGAGGATATAGAATGCTTCTGAAATTTGAGGCTCGTACTCCCTTAACTAACATGGGAACATATTTCTTTCTCATTCCTTTTTGGTAAATGACTTCTTTTCTTCATTTTCTAAAAACGATGCAAATTGATATTAATGACTTTTTATTATTTTTTTACATGAAAAGTAACATTTTTTTTTTAAAACAAATATCACCCAATCGTCTGTTTATACGTTATGATTGTTAACTGAAAGATATTTCCCTCGATATTTATTTTAAAGAATGTGGTAATGATACACAATAATGATCGCTGTATATTTTAAAGACAGACACTTTAAGGATTAACATTACTTTCAAGTGAATGGAAGACCAGTAAGAGAACCAAGCTCTTCAATTGTTCATCGTATATTACAATAATTTGTCACATCTCGATAGTTACATTTACAGAAGTTAAAATTCTCGGTAAACCTGGAAAAAGTTAAAGTAGCTCGATTTGAGCATTTATCGTAGTAAGTTTATATAAGGCTTGATATAACAATTACTTCGTGGGTAGATATTGTGGTAAACAAGTACTTACAACTCTTTCAGCTTTGTTAATACGTCGAAAACCCCAACAGCACAAACCTGTATGATATTAAGTTCAATATACCTGTCAAAAATATTGTGTTAAAAATTAATCATTCTTATATAATCCAAATAGCATAGATACTAGACTATATCAACGTTTTCATTATTTATTATCACTAATTTGAACTTTATGCTAATTAGAATTGAGACTGGCAACATTGTTAGGATCTGGCACAAGTTTTCCAAATCGTGAACATTGAAGCCTGGTTAAGGAGGTTCTCTCCTCATGTTTTGGAATTTCGGTCAGATTTTCAGAATTCTCTGGTTTTATTCATTTAAATGCATTATAATTTTTTGCCCATGGACCCCCTTGATTTTTCCCATAATTTAATTTTATACATCTTATGAGCATTCTGTAAAAATTCATTAAATTTTATTCATTCTGTCACATTCATTCTTGCTAATGTCAATCCTATGAAAAATCCGAGGAGTTCAATTTCCCGCCAAATTTTCAATCACTAATAACTCAAAAACGAGATCATCGACCTATTAATTTTTTTCACTTCAATTATTTCTTTTTTAATTTTCTAATTTTCTAACAAAAAATCACATTTATATGAAATCTAATTTATTTTCATATGGAGTATCGAACCCATTAAATCACTATAGGTAAGTGATATTCGTGTCTTTGTGTTGTATTTAAGAGAAGGACATATTCAGATCAGAAAAATATATATCACAGTGGAATTAAAGATACCGTTACATCGGTTAAAGGAAAATATAAAAAAAAAAACAAATTACCCCTTAAGGTAGTAGACCTAGGTTAAGGGACATAACTCTTAAAAATCACAGGTGAGTTTGTTGAAATCATTTTCATAAACAGATTCTAAGCCTCTGAGTAACATAGATGATTTTTTATTCTTTTTCATGTGAATGCTTAAAAAGCATTGATGAAACTAACTATTTCAAACGTCTTACTGATTTAAAGAGTTATCTCCCTTAACCTAGGTCTACTACCTTAAATTTGTTTAAAAATTCATTTATCGTTTCAGCCCTTTGGTATTGATAAACTCTTACACTTTAAAAACAGTCAATTTCTATATTTATATCTTTTTATGCAAAAAAACTAATTTATTTTTAAGAAATCAAACTCTTCTTGAAATAATAAAATTTAGTGCTAGGGTTTAACTGGTTAATGGGTACCCACACCCCCTTTCTCAATCCCGTTTCCTATGGTATAATAATCATACATAAAAAACGCAATACGGGTAGAATATTAACTCCAATACCACATTCTGGAAAATCTTAATTCTGTTCTGTAAAACTTTTGTGTTTATACGGGACAAATATTTTAAGCATTACCACCACAATATTACTGACAAGATATGCAATGTTTTATTAAATACGGCATATTAAATACGGCAGATTCAAATTGATACATTTTTGAATTCACGAATTTGGAGGGAATAATACCGTATAGCGGGTTATTTTGACGGGTGTAAAATTTGCCGGTTTTTAAGAGAAAATGTATACGAAAAATTTTGGCGGTTTTTACTTTCGCGATTACGTAAAATACATAATAACATATTTTCCTTGTTACTAAAAAGAAGTGAGTTTCGGTTTATTAGAAATGTTGAGCAACATGAAATATTAAAGAAAAGAATGATTATTATCCTATTGTTTGAAGCATTAATAATATCATTTTATTTCCAATATTTCTTAATGCCATTAATCAATTATTTAGTAAATTACATGTAATTAATATTAGTACTTGCATTTTCAGTAATATTAAATACTTGTCACCTACACAGCTTGGCCTGAATACAAGCTTTAGACATGCACAATACATAGAGATATCGAAGCCGTTATAATAATATTAACTAATTTCCAGGTAATAATTTAAAAAAAAAGTTATAAATTTAATATACTTGTTTAAATACTTAGTATATATACTGTAGAATAAAATTTTGCGGAATTTGTTTTGGCGATTTAAGCTGGACCTCTAAAATACTCCAAAATTAGCACCTCGCGAAAATAACCCGCTATACGGTATGCCGAATAAGTGCCATTGTTATTTTTAAAGAGGAAAAACACATTTAAGTTTCAGTTTTAGAAGTGAATTTATTTAGAAGAAAACAAAATAAACTAACTCAAATTATATACGCCAACAATTATTGGGTCATTCTCTGACAACTTTAACAAATTGTAATAATTTTAGTGAAAAATAATTGAAATTTGTTTTTTATCTTTTTTGTTTTGTGTAAAGCAGGCATTGTAGAAACGTGACAAAATGGTTGGCACGCTATTTTCACAAGAATTTTGTAATTTTTTTTCTCGATTTTCGATGGACATTTGACTGATCGAGCATGAAAATGTGTCTTTACCGTCACAGAGTTAAGACACCATTTTTTACACATTTCTCCACATAACTTATTTGTAAACAAATATTCTATCAATTGAGAATATGGACACAAATAACGTATACTGTAAAAGTATACAGATATACAAACAATCATTGTAAAAAGTTACTACAATATGGTTCACTGAATAGTGTCCCCATTTTTAAGAGCACATTTTACCAAAAAGTTCCTGTCGTGGTTGCTCTACTGATGAAATTATGAGAAAAACGGGATAGAGATTAAACTGTAGTAACTATTTGATAAAGCAATAAAATTTGAAGTGCAATTTTCTATCATTAGTAGCGATTTTTTTTTTATTTTTGTTCGGGTAATAGGAGACATTCGTGACGGTAAAAGAAAGGCATGTGACGGTGATGACATTTTTGGTCTTAGGAATTCTCTGTTTGAAGAATATTCTGTCAAATAAGAAATAAAATGCTTATCAGCATGGATTCTGCTTTTCATTTGCTTTGCTCTGATCTATTTCTTTCAACTATCAAAATAACAAAATGACAAAACATAGATAACTTATTCACACACAAAGTATAGACCTTGATGTAATTTCGCAGTTTTATATGGTTATAAAAGAGAAATTGACGAAAAAAGATAATGTTTGTTATAGGAAATAGAACACTTTTGTGTGCTTTCTAAAACAGGTTGAAAATGTATTTAGTTTGACTTATACAGCCAAAAAACTAGAATTATGTCTTCACCGTAACGCTTGTGTCCTAACAGTACGTGACGGAAAAGACAGTGACGGTGGAGACAAATCCGTGAACCGTCAAAGATTTTGAATTTATCTCTGGAGGGAATCTAAGTCAGGCAAGTGGTTGTTTCTATGGTACTTGAGCTTTATCTGCTGATGTAATTGCGATGCAGATCGACTGTACTACAAGAAAAATATTGTATGTACGGTAAAGACGCGTAATAAAGGTACTTTTTCAAACTTACCTATGTTTTTCTCAAATAATTAAAAAATCCGTTATAATAGTTAAAAAAATAATGCCAAACCACTTAGGATACTTATGTTAAAGGATTATGGCATAATTATACAAGTTTTACTGAAGAGGAATATCATGTTTAGTACTTGAAATGTTCCGTGACGGTAATGACCAAAAATGTGTGGGACAGATGTTTGAAATCAGATATAAAACAAACTAAGACAGTGAAGAGGAAAACAATTAGTGTGCATGTTACCTTTAAACCTACTCTACTCATATAAATCACTGTAATTGACATAGAAAAATATTAAGGGGCAAAAAATGCAAAAATGTTGTCGTCTATACAGATTGGGACATTACCGTCACGTGAAGAATTCTATATTTGACGGTAATTTATATTTTTTAGAATCGTTCTTTTTCCGCCAAAACTAAGATAAATTGGTTTTTAGCATTTTTTTCTGAATTGGTTATGGTGTGAATTAGTTGATTGATCTTTAAAAAAGTCAGAAATTCGAACAAATTGGCAAGTAATCGTCGACGGACAGATTTTCATTACAAATATTAAAGTTGTCAGATAATCACCCTATTAAAGCAATAAGAATAATTTTTATGAGCAAGAATCGGGCATTATACCTAAATTTTCGGTATTAAGCCTAATGCAAAAGCCTTCTGCTTATGAACTGTTAGTCCTAGAATATTCACAAATCTAGTACATCACTGGTAGCCCGAATACCGATTTAATTTATCTAAAACTTAATTGTTTTTAAACTAAGAAGTATCTCCATCGTGAGGAGCTCTAATCTTAGTATATTTTTGGTTTTAATTTTTATCCTGTCGGTTATTTGTCCTCTATCAGCTTTTATACATCTTCAGATTTATGGACTTTGTCAAAAAAATATTTTAGCTTAGTAATTCTTTCATAGTTTTACAAAATTCTTCTTTTCAAAGCTACAAAGATATGGATTTTATATTTTTCGTACAAATGAGTAATCAAGGGGAGGAATATTGCAGCGTGATTTACTGGATTAAGAATGACTATAAATATTTTAAATAATTCCTCTGCATCCGTTCCGTGACATTGCACTTTGTTATTTGACATTTACTTACAAGGTTTCTAGTTGAATAAGTCCTTCAAATAGTAATACAGGTAGGGCAGACAGGTTGTTTATTCCAAGGTCCCTGTGGGAAAAAAGTGACATATTGAAGGTAAGAAATACATAGCATTATAAAAATCAAAATAAAGATCTAACAACCAAATTAGTAGTAAGATATTTAAAGGACTGAAATTCAGTTTAAAAAAAACAATGACTTTCTTATCAATATATATTTCACCAATGAGACCTGATAAATATAATAATATCAAAATTCCAGCAGAACTGACAGGAAGCGAAACCCAAAGGGTAAAAAAGAAAAAAAGTGCAAACCACTGGCAAAATTGTAAAGCATAAAGGTTTTGACTGGATACGGCTATTTCAATAGAAATGATTGGTTTATCCGGATTAATAGCGTGCTTAACTTCACCTTCCGTTTTTCTTCGTCCAGTGGAAACAAGACCAGTGATTTTTATTGAAAGACCGTATCCGGTAAAAAATGTTCATCCAAGCACCAATTTAAAAAAAGAAGCTGGAATCACAGTTTTGACCCAAACATCAAATTTTCCAAATACCTATTTAATACCTCATTCTATTGATCGTATAAGACGGAATTTTGAAGCCCTTCTTAAAAATGCAGTCACAAATTCAACAATGCCGACAAAAACCTTAACTGAAAACTACAACTTACCCAGCAAATAGTTTTATCTTTCAAAAACTAATAAAATACAAAAATATAGAAGTTGCATAATAATTTAGTTAGACCCTCTTTCGATCAAATAGGTTCCGTGTTAAAGTAGTTTTTTTATATTCTATTTATGTTTTAATTCTATTCTTAAAGGGAGCTATGCAAACGTTGTACATGTACATGAAATTACTTACATGACTTCAAGTGTGGTAAAGGCATGGATTGTCTCGGAGACTAGAATTGTGAACTTACATGTATTTTTGTTTAGATTTCTTAACAAATGTATGAAGATGGTTTATTGACAATTGTCAGAATGTTTTAGTATACGCCATAATGTAAACTTCGCATTGAAATGTGTCACGATCTTTTGAAATTTTTCTGTTATATATTGATATATTTACCTATTGATAGCATAGGAAATCGAAATTAATGGAATTTTATTCGCACAAAAACCATGTTCATTTTCTACAAGAAGGAGTGAAACATGACACTTTATTATACCTAATACAAAAAATCTTAAGTTTCTGTTAGATAATTAGCATTTTGTTGTTTTGGTCATTTCTTTAATTAAGAATCATTGACTGCACTGATATACCACTCTATAGGGCCTGTAAGTCTCGTGCAATTTTGGAACTTCCGGGATCAAAAATTGTACGCGGAAGTTACATTTTAAACAAAGATATATGACGTTTTAAACAAAAATTTGAACGTCACAATCCTCAGACGTCATGTTTTGGCGGGAAACGTTTTCGAATTGCCTGTTTATCGTGGATTCTCGTAAGTCACATGACGAGACTAACAGACCCTATTGTTATCTCAAGCTACTGTTGATATATCACACTTTTGACTGATAGTACATTGATAATGTCATTGATTTAATTAATGGTTTAACATGAATGCATAATTACATGCATCATACAAAAACAGTAAAATTAATTTTCATTCTTCCGAAATTTGGATATCATTTAAAAATTGCATTTAAATATATAGAATCATTTACTTTCTTGGGGATAAAATTTCGGTGATCTTGAAATTCATCTATTACGTGGGGACAAATTTTCGTGGAATTCATATCATTAGATTCGTGGTAATTTATATTGCTGGATTGAAATTCGTGGGAATTTATTTTCGTTGATAATTCTTATCCACGAAATAAAATGGAATTTAAGGGAGTATGAGTGTCATATTTAAGAGGCAATCGATATCCTGGGGTTTATCCATTTAAACAGGATAAAATTTTTGAAAATGTATCATTATACAGCTATGTAATGCATATGACGGCAATAGATATTGCTTGAGGCCAACAGCCGAGGCCAATAGAACACTTGGGGGTTTCTGACACCGATAATTACTTCGTGTGATATTCCAGTACAACACCCTCTACAACAGTCAGTCTGAAACACATTGTTCAAAAATTTTATCAGGTGAAAGCTTCTTATTTGCCCCCATGCTGTAGTTATAAAGTGTATAAAGACTACTAAATTTAGCTTTTAATTTTTTTAATGTATTACAAAGACTAAATCAGATTTTAAGACAAAAACGACACAAGTAGGTATTTTCGAGGGTACATAATTTTCACTTTTATCGTGGGTTTTCTGATGTTGCGAAAATTGCAAACCATGAAATATAATCTACAATGGAATTATTACAGCAGATATCAGAAATTGTGAATATTACATTTCAAGCAAGTGAAATCCAACAATTTTGTTGGACATCGCAAAATTTGCGATTCGCTAAAATAATCACTTTATAGAGATATCCCATAAAAGTACGTAACTCGACGAGCAATACCTATCGCGACGTTACTTTACCTATGATCACGAAGCTTAACAAATGGGGTCGTATATTATGTACAAAGTAGTACAGAGATGTAATAACCACTGTGAGGTTTGTGATAGTTTCTGTGACAAATGAATTATTTTGGAATTGATTGTTTATTTGTCTCTCTTTTTCCCAGGATAACATATAAGTCACCTCCATACGAAAAAAAAACGTAATGAATGTTACGACAGAATCGAGCAGACCTTTTTGATATGTGTCATTGGCGATACGCTTGTGTTTCACGTTATAAACTATTGCATTTGTATTCAGATATTTTAATTTCTGTTGTCGGTAGGATAATTCTTCTTTGGAGGAAGCGAGGTTGGAGTGTTTGATGCAACCCGTTTTTTCTGGAAAAAATTTGTATAATTTTTAAAAGGCGAGAAAAAAAAACGACAAATATAGCCCGGAACTCTTTTTACACATATCTTCAATGCACAATCCTTCAGTATTTTCCGGTTTTATTAAAGGGGAAGCGTTACGTCACGATAGAAATAATAGTGACAGAAAAAATCTCGAAAAACATTGCAACATTTAAATGAATTACTTCGCTGTGAACCTAGATTATATAAAGAAATTCCATTAGTATTTGTAACTAAATTTCACTTTTCGACAAGGAGAATTAATAGAATACTAAAAAAACACTATGATAAATTAATGCGTAATGAGAATTGCAGGAAACTTTTCTCAAAACCACCGATGATTGCATATAGCAGACATCGAAATTTAAAAGAGATTCTCACAAGCTCAGTGTTGAATTAGAAATGTATGAAGAAGGAATGGGTCAGGACCCCTGATAAAGCACCTATCCTTGTTAGGGCCACGTATTATGATAAAGTTATTCCTATTCTCTACTGCAGAGACACGATGTATTGGGTCCTGGTGAATAAGCGTACGTGGCTGTTGGGTACTTTCTGACGTCATATTCAAGTGGTCAGGTCCAAAGGACTGGACTCCCAAAATAAGGCCAAAGTCCAAAGTCCAAAAAACGGGGCTTATACCTTCTTATATATGATTATCAAAAAGTTACATAGTTGTTTCCAACCAAAAGTTATGGAGAGATGGCTCATGTCGATTTCAGTATGACCATTAAATAATTTTATGATAATAAGTTATGATAAATGGGGTAAAACATCAGTTGTATTTGAATATCGTGTGAATTGACAAAATAATGCAAGCAATACGACAAACTGTTCACCATTTTCTTAACTTTTTGTTTGATAAGAAAAGCAGAAGGTCTATTTATACTTACATGTTTTTGAGTTCGTTCAAAGAGTCGAATATTCCAGTAGGAAGCGTTGTTATCGTATTAATACGCAGATCTCTGAATAATAAAAAAGTATAACATGAATATATCATTGCCCTTTGCATTCTCTTTAGCATGAATGCTTATAGTCTATCAAAATACGCAAACGCCATACTGCAGTAGTTTCTTGCAATAGGCAAGGTCAAAACTGTGTTAAATGGAAACAATTTAAACATAGAAAAAGAAGGGAAACGGGAAATATGCCAGAGACAACGACCCAAAGGGGAGCAACAACAATACAAAGCCACCATAAGATCTTTAATGAACGGCAAGCAAATCCCACACACAACGGCAGGTCGGAGTCAGTATTATTATCTTTTCGTAGGAATATTTGTGGAGTAATAAATTTGAAATAATACGTGACATTTTTGTCACTGAAATTATATCATATATTGTAAATGTTCAACCCGGTAAGATCGCACATGCTACATGCTGTAAGATATAAAGTATACATCGGCAAACGAATACCGAGGCAAGAGAGAGGAACGGGGAAATTCTACAATCATAAATCCAAAATCACGGCAATTCACAGCAACACGAATTGAGACAGTATGACAAAGACAAAACAAATAAACAAAAAAGAACAAGAACGTCACAAAACTAAAGCACTAGCAGTGTGAACCCCTATAGACTGAGGTATCATCGGTTGCTCCGGAAGGGTAAGCATGATCTGCTCAAAGCATGACACCCGTCACACAGCCAGCTGGGATATGGTGTTGAAAGATCAGTGTATGTTTCCAAATGGAAAAACGACAGTTCTGAAATTGTTAAAAAGTAAATACAAAAAATACCCAAGTTGCATGAAAAACAGTCAATTTTGATGTGCTGTACACGTGTTGCAAGGAGTAACCTCTCATGTGCAGCATTAGAATCAAATAATATGCAATGCAATATTCGAAAAGTTTGTCAAAAAGAAGTAATCTTTAAAAAAATATCGATCGGAAATAGAAGGCAAAAACAGTATCAAGGACATCTACCGAGTGCCATAACATCATTTACAGCAAGAACGTGCAATTTTAACAGCAAAATCTGAATATCTGATACGCTGCTTTAAGGATGTAGTAAGGTGAGGTTTTTGCAATTTGTAAAAGTCATGCGGATTTCTCTGATTTTATCCATTATTACTATGTAAAATAGTTTGCCCCATTACACCCAATTTTCTAGTCATCAAAGTCTTCAGAAGCTCATTTTAAGTCAGTAAGCAAGATTTTGTTAGATTGAAGATTTTCCTTCCATGTGAAACAAATCAATATTGCGTCCATGCTATACTAAGGTAAAAGTCCAAGAGAGCCTTTCCCGCCATTTTTAGAATGTGAAATATCTTGAAAATAAGGCCCATAACCTATCAACATTTTAGCTTATTTTATTCCTTTAACAACGCTCTTTCCATTTAGGGTATCAATTGAAATCGTAGATTTAAAAAATTTCACCTTACTACATCCTTAAGTAACTTACATTTGGCTATGACAAAAGACATGTTCCCCAGTTCCTTTCATGATCATATGTATATACATAAACGATTAAAGGATATAGTGTAAATGTAAAGTCATTGAGAACACTAGTCAATTATAAGAACTGCGGACAATTTTACATGTACATTAACATTTTCAGTTTCAAAAAAGTTGTATATGCTTAAGTAGATTTTATAAACATAAATCTTTTTCTGAAAAAAAAAAATTCTGAGAATTTTATGTATTTTTACCATATGACACTATAAATCAAAAATAAAACATTCGATCTGTTCATGGATTCTGTAAACAATAAGGCTGTAGGACAAATAATGAAAACAATCCCTCGACTTTTTGCAAAATATCATAGCCAATAATGCTTAAGTGTTCCTTTGGTCATCGAGAAAATATCTTAAAGGAAAAGTGCATATTGATAAATGTTAATGTTGGTTCATCCAGCAAACCTTAAATTGAGTGTATTTACTAAAACAAATTGCACTGTCATTTTGATTCAACGAAGGGGTAATGAGACTTTGAATAGCTAAGCATAGTCATGCTATAACAAGTTTTCCTAAGTAACGGCCATTTTGTTTTCCCTAAAAGTTTACAGGATAGTAAGTCATTATATTTGTCAGATTACATCATCCCGCCATTTTGATTTGTCAATTTCTTGTAAAAATTGCGAGACTTTGAATATTTCAACTGTATTACACGATTGCTGATCTTCTTGACGCAACCGCCCAAGAGAGGGCTTCAGATTTTGTCAAATGTAAGCGGAATGGTAAGCATCATGTGTACTATACAATATTTCACCAACATTTTGATAAGTCAAAAAAGGGAGGAGTTTTCGAATTTTGATCGGTGAATTTTTGTAGATATTATAGAAACAAATGATCATCAACGGCAGTCATCATATATGGAATAGCTTGCATAGCTATGTCCGTAACTGATTCTGGCTTTTCTATTTCTTGTTGACGCCAGAAACTGCTTAAGATTTTGTGAACTGTTAGAGCAATTGTAAGCATAATGTATGCTTTACCATATTGCAGCAACAAACAAACACTTTGATTAATCAAATTAGGCAGAAGTTATCGGATTTCGATTGTAATACTACAGTTTGCATTTTTGTAAATCTTTTTGAAAAAAGGCATTATCAACCGCAGTCATCATATATGGCATAGCTTGACTAGCCTTGTCCTTAATTAATTTTTTTAAATCAAATTTGTAATTGTTCTCTATCAGCTTTTACATATATTTGAGTTTGTGGATTTCTAAATGGTTTGATTTTATCTTCACTGATGAACCGTGATTTGTTGAAATGGCCATATGTAGAAACTAAATTCACTGTAAATTCATTGTAAATTCACTGTAACATCGGTATTTTGTTATTTATTCTATGCTGGTAGCTTGTTAGTGCCCGAGGGTATTCAACAACACAGTAGCCAGTACTTCGGTTCTGGCCCAAGAAACCGATTTCTTTGAATTATAGGGATTAGATCCATCGACAACAGTTTTTTATTTGTCCGTTTTTTTTTTTTTGGAAAACTTCTTTTTAACACTTATCTTTCAAATGTATATATAGTCTCTAACATTTTTTCCAGTTTATTACGTATATTTCTCACATCGAGATAGTTATATTTTCACATTTTAAAGTTCGATGTTTACCCGAGAACTTTAAATTGTGAAAATTTAACTATCGAGTAGTGAGAAATTATCGTAATAAACCGGAAAACAATGTCAGAGATTGTTTCTCTAATTTCTACTCAATTTATTTGAAACAAAACGATCTCCGTAGTCTGCAGTCTCAAGTATGCCGCCATTTTTTTGCTATCATCGTTGCTATGTGTATTATTGCACCATTCATTGATAGGTGTGTTGAATATAATATTTTTTGAAAAAAAAATGTCGCATTATCAATAAATTGAGTTATCTTAGTCATAAAAATGCAAAAACCGTTTCCCAAGACAATGATGCAGGTGTTAATTTCATCAACATCCGGTTGCACTATTTCTAGAAACTGACACGAGACATTTACATGATTGACCAATTGCTAACTGAGATCAAATAATACCAATGTTGATTATCATTTCGATAACCAACTAGTCAGGAGGTTTTATATTTGCTAGAAATTAAAGAAATAACTATAATGCACACCAATTACGTCATTTTCGGATAGGTTTGGAGTGCTCTGTACGGCAGGGGACATAAACCTATGAATAGCAATCTTGTTCTAGCACTTATATAATTATAATCTTAATCTGACTTTTAAACTATCCCTGAGGTTAAAACTGGCAACATATTTCTGCTCAGTTCTTTGAATTTAGTAAATTTTCTTTCTTTGCAATTCCGTGTACTACACTCTGTGGACGTCCTTCATACTAAATTAGTCCTCCTATTTAGATATTTGTTTTGGAAATGAACACTCCTTTCTGACCATTTCTGGATTAATTATGACTTTCATAATATTTACTTTCAATTCTGTTGATGAGATTTGACTCTTCGAAACACTTTAACAGCATAAAAAAAGTACTAATTATTATTCACCTCGGGTATTTTTGTACTGAGAAATGAAATAATATTTTTATTCTTACTGCCAATAGGAAAAATAGTTGGATTATTTTAATTTATTTTTTAATATCAATGTTTTGTTATGACGATTTAAAGTTGCATTTGTTCTTTTCAATGCAAACATTACGAAAAAATGATTTATTCAATTGTTTAACTTTCTTTTTGAAATTGCTATGTTATCACTCCCATTCGTTATTACAATGTAGTAGAAGAATTTTGGAATTCGATAATAGAATGCAAAATTGTTTGTTTACATGTTGTGTGTTTATTTTTTCGCAAGGTTGCTTTTGTCGATCTTGTTTGTCTTTTATTACTTTGAATGTTTTTAATCGACCGCTATTGTTTTTGTACTGGCATCGTTCTGCGGACAGCATAGACATTACTCACGGTATTGGTGCGAATTCTTTTTTACTGTTATCTCGCTTGCAATTACCATCGTAAATCATTACAAATTGAAAGTCGAACACCGTTTTTTAATTGGTTTATGCATAAAGTTTATTATTTGTATTTGATCATCTATTTTTGGTCTGGTTTATTATTCTTGCGAAGAATAAGTTCTTTTCATTTACAATACTCCGAAAAACAAGGATGTCTAATATATAAAGGTTTAGCGTTTAGCAGTGTTGTTTAAAATTTTTATTTTGAGATTTTTTCCAAATTTTGCTTGAGGGATGTCACGGGTCATTCCTTTGTAATACTTTATCCATTTTTTTCGTCAGACAAAATTTGAAAAAAGTTATTGTCCCTTTTGCGTCAATGTCTGGTATGTCAAACGAGAATGAACTGCCGAGAAAATAATGATTACTTAATTTTGATACAGTTTTCTGGAAAGATGAAGGAAGAGGAAAACTACTTAGCATATGTTTTTAAAATACATAACATCATTTTCAACAGAACTGACACAAATCGGCATATTCGACATGAGAACAAAAGATTTTCACTTGGTAGCCAATTGGTCACAGATTAGGTTTTATAAAGTTCTATGCATATTTCAACATTTTAGTGCGCTAATTTGGAAATTGTTTGCTGCTAAACCTCAAACTTTTTCTGTATTACTGAAAGTACACGGATTTTAATTCATCGGGGTGTATTCTAATTTTTCACAGATGGCTAAAATAGGGAAATACGCGGGAATGTTAAGGCTACATCAACGGAATTTTTCACAGGGGAGGTAACTGCGTGAATGAAATGACGTCAGACTGTCAATCATTCGGCGTAGGTGGTATTATCTTGTGTATTTTACGAAAATTAAACTAATTCGTAGGAGAAATCAATATTTTTACGCGCCATTTGTCGATACAGAATTGACTTGCAGTTTAAAATAGTAAAATAAAGAGGTTTATTCCTTTCTTAAAATGTACAGATGACACGCCTTTTTGTCCATATATGGAAATCAGTGTCGTCAAGAAGCTTGACTGTTCCCATGATGGAACGATGAACATGTGCAGAGAAAATTTATAGCTGTTTAAACGGAGGTAAGATCGGTTTACATAAAAATGAACACCATTAGCATATCTACAAGTGAAGGTGCAACAAGAAGGATGTCAAGTCGTGTAGTTGGTTTATCTTACCCCACATGATGGGTTGAGTTGCTGACTCCCACTCGCGAAAATTATCAGTCGTAATATAAATGCACTCTAGATCACTCTACGAAGTGACACACGAAGTCTTGCGACTTGAAAAACACATTTACGGTCCTACGCCCCGAAAGGTCACTCATGCCCGCAGGTATGTAATTGTAGTGTTTTTGTTGTGTGTCACTGTGTGCATGGGGGTGGGAGGGGGTGGTAGTGATGGTATACATTTGGTACTACAGTACTTGACCAGTGGTCTGTTAGAATGCAGAGTTCAATTTATGCCCTCTCTCGCTCTCCTGTGTCAAGTAAAATCTGCACAGGGCAAGTTAAATTTGATGCTGACTTGTCCAGTTATCGAGTTGAAACAATTTTGAATGTGGAAGGGCAAGTTGAGTACTGGAAGCGCTTATCTTAAGGGAAAGTAACTTTTATTGGAAACTTGTTCGAGGGGCAAGTTGACGATGATTTCTAAATCACACATACATGTATCAGGACAGTGTGATAAAATGTCTTAAGATTAAATGTTTGATTCATTTGCCTTTCAACATGTTCAACATCAAAATATACAATTTAATTTGGAAGCATGCATTTTTGGCCTTTTTAAGGAAATGAGGAATGGGATCGTGCCTTTGAAAACGGGAAAGGGTGTTTCACAGGAAAAAAATCATGTATAAGGAGGTTGCTTTAGAGTGTACATGTGTATGTAAAATGTTTTCTTGTCTGTTAAAGGGAAAGTTTAGAAAATACTGGTGGGATTTCTAGAAAAAAATGACCCCTTTTAAGATTTTAAGCCAGATTTTATAGTATGTCGACCACTTGGACCATGACCACTCAGACTGTTGAACATACAAATGTACACTTTAGTGCTATGATTAGATCTCTCAGTCCATATTGAACATACTAGTGATCCCTAGATGCTTTGGTTTGGGTCGTTTTAACCTGGATATGGGATGCTGTTTCCTTGAAATTTACCCCCATTTCCTTTCTTTTTCATAGAAGAATTTGTTAATTGCACCTTACATTACATGTACTTGTATGAATTAGTGAATCCTGTTATGTTTTGGAATACATTTGCAACTCTATTGACAGGTTTCTAACAGTTTGAATTGGATACACTCAACTTATCAACATTTTTTTACTTGTATATTTTCACCACAATAATCTTGATAATAATGCACAAATATTATTTAAGATATCAATAAACTATAAGTGTATATCTTTTTGGGCATTGTTGGGTTTTAATTTTGATGGGCAATCTTAGCTATCTTTAATACTGTCAAAAGAGACTCCTTGGTAAATCAGATGGATTCACTACTACATGTACTCAGTATTTTTGATATTTCTAATTTTATTTTTGTTGGCCAATTTTATTTGAGAACTTTACATTTTCTTATTTTATTTTTGTTGGCCAATTTTATTTGAGAACTTTACATTTTACAGCAGGGAAATTACCCCAGGCAAGGAAAACCTGTATCTGATTTGTCTAATTTGGCAAGTACAATTTGACTGCGGCCCCGTTTACTTTGTCCAAGTAACAAGTGATCATGGTCCAAGTTATTTGAAGGCTAATTTGTCTGGAACAGGGTTCGACATTAACTTTTTGACCAACTTGCCCGTTCGGGCAAGTGAGCTTCAAATTTTACTTGCCCGAAAGCAGCAAGTACTTGTCCGAAGTTGTGAATATCAAACAGCTAAAACATGGTCCCTTATAAAGCATTGCGAACTGTTTGTAATGTCTCATTTGAGAGAACCTTGAGCAAACAAACAAGGATATTCTGAAGCATAGTCGAGTGGGAACACCTGACAGAGCCTGCAGTCCTATTAAACATGATTCGGTTTTAACAGGTTTCGTTGTACTTATACAAATGAAAATCAACAAGGTTTGAATATTTTTCACTGGGTTTGTTCACGTTTCTCCCACTTTCTAATTTTCTGATTCACGTTTCTCCCACTTGTGTCACACAATAGCTGAGCTTGGTGTTTTTATAGCAATTAAAATGGTTTATATTAGCAGAGTATAATGAGACCTGAATTAAGTGAAAATTAAAAAAAATATTTTTATAAAATTACAGCATGTTTTTATTTCTAATAAATTTCTGAATTATTATTTAAGTTTTGAAATAGTAATATAATTATGTTCTTTTTATTTATTCTTCTAAATTAATAAACATAAATTATAATATTTGATTAAAATGTTTACATGCTGTTGGTGATAAGCCTTTTTCTGAAGCTCTTTGTCATAAAGAGAAAAAAAACCTGCGAAGCTTTTTAAAAAAGATTGCCATCCATCGGCGAATAGATAGTAAATGGATATTCAAAATTATATGATTTTCAGTTTTTCATATCTCCTTGCCGTCTATATTACTCCGTTGAAACTGTCCGAGGCATGTACTAGTATATTTTTATCAATTAGAAAAACGGTCACTATGAATTTTGTTGTTTATAGTAACATGCTTATTTATCATGAACATTAATTTGTTATTTTTATCATAAAATATAGTTTTTTTTTCCGCGGAGACACACCCAGATGTGAGCCCATATCTCTCAGATACATGTGATCCTTAGTGGTCACTATATTTGCACGCGTAATAGTAAGCATGTGTATGTATAAATAACAAAATACCGAAGTTACTGTGAAATTAGTTTCTGAAAATCAGAATTTTGAAATTTAATTTTAAAAATTGTAACAATTATATTTAACTCTCTTAACTCTCTGTAAATACCTTATTTAGGGTCGAGTTGCTATCTATGACTAAAATCAAAAAGTCTTAAATTGCGATAGACTCCCATTTCAGTTGTTTGTGTATCCTTTGTAAGAATAACAGCAAGTCAATTGTACATATAAACGTATTATTCAAGAACGAAATTTCTTAAATCAGAAAGTTGCCGTCATAACCAATAATAAACATTTCACAGACCAAGAAATACCGTGACATCAATAGCAGACTTAGCTGCGGAACTGAAACTCTATAGGTCCTTTTTATTTATTTTTACTAAGGGGACTATGGTCCGTAACTATAAAAAAAATCAGCACAAGGGCAATAAGAGCTACAGTCCGCAGCTACAGCAGACTGTCAACTCGTAGCTCAGATTGGTACAAAGCCAACTGAGCGTCCAGGGTTACGTAGACAAAACAAAGTCCCTACTACACATCAAAATTTGACTTTTGTATGGTATTGGCGCTTAGTATGACATTTGTGCTTGATAAATATATACATATGCTTTGTATGAAACTAGTAATTTGTTTGTTTGCTATGTTTGAGATATTTAGACATTATTATTACTTTGTATGATTCAAGTTCTTTAGAATGATATGTATGCTTGCAAGATGTATATTTAAAGTTGAAGGAGACTAAAAAAACTTGTGTATCAAAATAAATTTAAAAAATTACAACATCCATTAAAAAAAATAAAAATTAACATCATCCGTAAAATATTTTCTTCGCTATTCCCCTTTTTCATGCGGCATACAATTTTTCAATTCACAAATAATATAGGGCAATTGTAAGCTTTTATTATTGTTATACAGTAATAAATGTAAACTGTGAAATTTTTAATTAATACTGGATTCACTGTAGGTCTAATTACAGGTAAATTTAAGGTGTCTCAGTGGTATTATTCCGCCATTTTTGTCTAATAATTGTTCATTTAGGTTTCATTCATTAAGAAATTTAACAAAATAGTTATTTAAAATGAAAAGACAGTTCAAATGTATTTAAAATTTATATTCCTAATCATTTTTATAACATCTTCGTTTCAAAAAGGTGAGCGAAAATACATGAGCTTTCAATCTGTTGCTGGATTTCAAGAACACAGAAATTCTTCAAGGGTGATAATTTGATAACATAATTAACAAAGATATCACTAGAGAAATTAACATTTTGCAATTTTTCTCTCTTATTTTAACGGTGACCCCAAATTTTTATTTTTTATAAGTAAACTACATAATAATAATTAAACACATGCAAAGTATGAAAAAATTCTATAATAAATTTTTCAAACTACGTTCTCATATAATCATTTTCCCTATCATTTCTATGTAAAATCCTGAAATTTCAATTTCAGATTTTGCGCTTAAATGCACGGTGACCCCCAAATTTTATTTTATATATTGAACAATAATTGTATTATGTTTCTACACAGAAAATTTCACAAAATTCTATAATAGGAAATTAATACCCTGCAGACACCTTAATTAACATTATTTATATATTATTCACTATTCTCCCACTTTATTTTTCTTACCTGTATACCAAAAATTCAAAAGTGGGAGAAACGTGAACACACCTTTTCACTGACAGATTAAGTACCATGATTGAAAAATAAATAAATCGATACTAGGAAATTAAATGAAAAGAAAGGAAATTGTTGAAGATATCTCGTAGACGTTTTTATTTAAAAAGCAATGTATCAGAAGCTGATGCCATGTTCATACTTCACTAGAATTGTTTTCCATTTTGTGATAAAAAAAACATCTCTAATCGCGAAAATGTAGAGTTTTGTATGGTATGTTTAATTAATGAAATGTGAAATCACGTTATTTTCTTTATTAATGATCAATATCGCAATTATCACTCCCTAATTAAGAATCTAACTTTCAAAACATAAAGTAGGGTTGTTTGGTTTAGAGACCATATGAATCGGTAGACAACTTTAATTGTAGTGATCACATTCTTATCAATTTAAATTAATCGTGACTGTTAATATTTAATTAGGGTTAATATTATAATTTTATACTTGTACATCTTAAGGAAACTTGTAATAATCTTAAAAATACAATTATCTCTGCATTAATAGACTTATGTTTGAAAATAAATGACTTAATTTTAACTGCAACTGTAAATAATGTATATATGAACTCCCGGGTATAAACTTATTTTATTATTATTTTATTAGACCACCGCAACGATTAGATTATACATAGCCTTTTTGTTTATAATTTATTTGAGGTTTATAATACCTGATTAATATATAATTAGCCTTTTGTCATTTAAACGCTACAATAAAGAACATTTTTTAAAAGGCCTTGGCTATTTTTCCTTCTTCGATTTACTTTGGACTTCATTTCACCAGAGACATATAGATACTATATCTATATGTCTCTAATTTGACCATTGCGGTTCTTGGTCATATCTTTGGCATATAATATGTTTTGTACTGAAACAAATTTTTAAAAACGTTTTATTTAAGTGTCTGTCAACTATCCTTTGTTACGAATTGACCAGGTTACGAAAAGACCAAGTTACGAAACGACTAGTTACGAAACGACCAGGTTACGAAACAACCTGCATCCGTTTTTTTTTTTTTCATTCCGGCATGGTACATATATTCATTTCGTTTGAATAAAAATCGCTAGCAGAAAGGGTAAAATTTCCTTAGCCCCAAATACAATAGTGAGTACTCATTGTGCAATAAACAGCAACAAAGAAAATACAATAGGTGTTCACATTATCCCGATGATTCTACACGCCATACATCCGTGACCATGATATCTATAATTAGTGCGACATTTTGATTGGCTGCTCAAGACATGGTCAGGAACAGGAAGCATGATCGTACATTTGTATTGTCACAGGTTTGACATTGCTTAAGAGAAGACTCTAGAGAAGTTCCAACTGATAATTTCACAGCTGACCAATAGCAAAGAATTTATTAATAGAACTTTCTATCTTCGTATGTCGAGGATTTTTAATTTTTAAACAAAATGCACGATCGCAAGTGTGAACTCCGTTATTCACGAGGCATGTCAACTTATCAAACAGTTAAAACGACCGTATCAGCTTAATTTTTAACTTGCCCGATCGAACAAGTTTAATACGAGTTTTACTTGTCCGAATGCATTAATGTCGAACCCTGTGGAATATGTGTTTTTTATTGCATGCCTCAATTGCATACTCTGGCTCCAAATCCAAATTGAAGTTATTGATACATGTACATGTGTATTTATTTGTTACAGAAGTATTTTCAATTATTTTGCAGTATTTATACAAATGTACATGTAAAATTGAAACATAGTTTGAAACTACTGGATATTCACACCGCAAATACATGTAGTAGATTGCAACTGTGTGTAGGTATTTGTATTGGCCTATAACTTTGCAAACTTTGTGTCAAACATAGGCACTTCAAGTATGCTCAGGTTGTGTTAATTGGTTCATTTTACTGATATTGGAAAATCTGTTTTTATATATATCTCCAAAGTGTGAATCAAACAAGTTAGACAGGTTTTTAAATAAACTGTTGAGACAATAGATGAGATTCCTATAGATTCATTATCAGTGTAATAAAATTCGCATTAAACCATATCAATAAATAACAATGATAATGAATTTATTAGAGTTGCATCTTTTGTTTCTACAGTACAGTACAGCTAGAGACTTACCATGATAAATCACTGTGATACTGATAGACATACATGTATCACTCTAAATTATTAAATGGATATATATTTTATCTCGATTAATCTATACACATAATTTATTTTACATGTCAAGTTGTAGAATGCATCACTTTAAATGCAAAAGAAAGCATGTTGATAGATGTAAATATACATTTCACTAAGCAGAGTGATACATCTATCACAGTGATTTAACCGCTGGCTGCACTGTAATAACCGCTAAATTTTGGACAAGGTCTATATTATAACTAGTCCTAGATTCTGATTATGGAAAATATTCAACTCGTGATCGAAGAAACAATGTTATTCACTTGTGTACTCCGTACAATTGTGAATCTGTCATGTCCGCACCCCTCCCTCCCTCCCCCAAACTAACATATTCAAAAGTTAGATTTTTATAGACGTCTATTCAAGTAGTATATGAGCACCGTTCAAGTCGCATTGGACGAGGATTAGGAGGATTACGGAAATGACGTCATAGGTCACGTGCCCGGAAGTATGACGTCACCGGAAGTCACGTCACCGGAATTATGACGTCAACGGAAGTGTGACGTCACCGGAAATGACGTCAACCGGAAGTATGACGTCAACGGAAGTGACGACACTCCAAGCGGACCAATGAAAACGTTTCCCTCCAGATTTGAAATTCAAATATTCAAAATGGACCAATGGGAGCGTTGCGCGCCCGATTTCAAATCGTATCAAGTTTGAACGGACCAATGGGAGCCTTTCCCTCATGTTTGAAAGTATAACATTTTAGCTTTTTACTGCGTAAAAAAGGGGGTGAACGGTCCCATATTCTACTAGAGTTATCGTTCGTTTCCCGTACAATGTATATATCAATCCGGGGTAATTTC
Source organism: Modiolus philippinarum (assembly GCA_002080025.1). Classification (NCBI taxonomy): domain Eukaryota; kingdom Metazoa; phylum Mollusca; class Bivalvia; order Mytilida; family Modiolidae; genus Modiolus; species Modiolus philippinarum. The sequence continues at coordinate 53,675 of MJUU01021727.1, forward strand.
AAGCTGTTACAGCGATTGGTGAAGGTTTCAAGTCTCTATCTGTTACCGTTTGGAAGATAGGGTGACCCGAAAATTCGGGAATGGCCCAAAATACAAATTTTTCTAAGTCAAGTACTTTAGCGATGTTATATATGTTTTCGGGGTAACTTTCACCATCTAAATCGATTGGTGACATGTATTAAATCCTATCTCTAATATTTAGGGTGTAACGAGGAGTCCAAAATTTTGACAAGGGGGTCAATTGTAATATACATTTCAAAGGGGCACTCTGCGTTTATCCAGGCTTGTGACTGGCTACCCTACGGATAGGCCGCATTACCCCATCCCCCCTTTTCTTCTGTGACTTTACATCGAGTCGTTGCTGTCTTCGATTGGTGGTGGTTCGAATCCGTCCAATACGTCATCTAACAGATATTTTCTTTTCTTCACTGCATATTGCCAAGATTCCCTGGTGTCGTAGTCTTCTTCATCTCTTAAACGTTTGGCTGTATCTCTGATCTTTTTGTGAACTGGATCTTTGTTGAAATCCTGCATCCAGAACACCGTTTCCAGGTATTGATTTCTCATATGGTCTCTAAAAAGTTTATTCATGTCTTCATATGCGGCTAAACGAGCCTTTTCGGAGTCGTGTCCTTCTTCAATCAACTCTTCTACTTTCTTGGTGTATTCTGGTTCGAGTTTGTCAAATGTTTGATTCACGATCAGCTCCCATGGAGACTCTTGGTCATTTTCATCGTTAGTGCTTTCGTCCGTTGACTCTTCTGACGTATTAGAGTCGTTACTTTCTTCGTTGCTATATACAGATTCGTGATTGCTTTCTTCAGATACATTGGACTCTGTATCCGATTCAGTTGGCGAAGTATCTTCCATGTCGTGTTTCTGATTCTTGTGGCGAACCAGATTGAAGTGACGATTGGTCGTGTATTCACAAAGGTCGCAGTGATACATTATAGACGTCTTCCTCTCTCTGTATTCGAAGAACGAATGACGATATATTACAGAACAAAGCTTAAAATACGGTCAGATTGGGAATGTCGCTGCTCGCGTGCTCGTTTCACTGTTCGTGTGCTAATTTCACTGCTCGTGCTGCTCGCTTGCTCATCTCGGGAGTATTGCTGCTGCTGCTGCTGGGTAGTGTGGGAATATTGCTGCTGCTGCTGCTGCTGCTGGGTAGTGTGGGAAAATTACTGCTGCTGCTGCTGGCGGTTTGGGATATTCCTGCTGCTGCTGCTGCTGCTATAGTCGTTATGCGGTGGGAAGAGCGACAAATTCGATGTTGAAGGGTACGTCAACGTGTTCATTCCGCTGCTCGTTTTCACTGCTCGCGTGTTCATTTCGCTGCTCGTGCTGCTCGCGTGCTCATCTCGGAATATTGCTGCTGCTGCTGCTGCTGCTGCAGCCGCTGTGCGGTGAAAAAAGTGATAAATTCGCTGTTTAAAGGCATGCTCACGCTGCTCGTTTTCACTGCTCGTGTGCTCATTTCGCTGCTCGTACTGCTCGCGTGCTCATCTCGGGAATTTGAGAGGAGAATTGGGCCTTAAAAGGAGAGGAGGAGAGAAAAAGTAAAATATTTTTATTCATTTTTTAAATTTTTTATTATTATTATTATTTTTTTTTCAATTTTTTAAGGAACCTCCAAACCCCCATTCCCCAACCCATGCTTGCTTTATGACGGGGAAAATAAAATATCTATATTGTAATTAGTTGCTTATCTAATTAGTATTAAATTGGAAACTCCCTCAGAAAAACAAAGGAGAAAATAACAATGGAGATAAACATATAAAGAAACAAAAAAGAAGGTTAGAGTTACGGTTGGGGAAAAAGGCCAGAACAAAACAAGGCAGAACAGAACAGGGATACAAATCGATAGAAAACAGCACATGGGTTTTGGGGTTAATGTAATAGCACACAAACAAAGGACACAACTCAAATAATAGAAAAGCACGTCCAAGCCTAGGAAATGCATTTAAAGAGCTTCTGGAGTAATGGAACACCACAATAAAGACGGGATATTTAGGGATAAAACCGCAGATACTACATAAGTATAAGGTATCTTCCAGCGTCTCACCACTCTCACACCGCTACATTACTTTTGCGGTGCTCTACGTTCAAGACGCCGGGAGACTGGGCTGACGACATAAGGCAAAATGAGAGGGATAATAAATAAGGGGTGGGGCTTTAAGCATAAAACCCAACTACAAATACATTTAAGGGACGGGTTTAAATTTCCATATCACTATACAAGTAAACGGGGATGACAGTTATTTCGAGTACCGTTATGACCATATTAAACATGAGAATTATGTCGGATCATAGATCAATCAAGGCGATCGATAATTTCGGAGGGAAGTTTGGGGGAACTTTAACATTGGCCTTATGGGTCTAAAGAGATGTGATTCAAAAAATTTAAAAAATGAATAAAAATATTTTACTTTTTCTCTCCCCCTCTCCCTTTAAGGCCCAATCCTCCTCTCAAATTCCCGAGATGAGCACGCGAGCAGCACGAGCAGCGAAATGAGCACGCGAGCAGTGAAAACGAGCAGCGGAATGAGCATTTGAACATACCCTTAAACAGCGCATTTGTCGCTCTTCCCACCGCACACCGGCTGCAGCAGCAGCAGCAGCAGCAATATTCCCGAGATGAGCACGCGAGCAGCACGAGCAGCGAAATGAACTAGCTAGCAGTGAAAACGAGCAGCGGAATGAGCATTTGAACATACCCTTAAACAGCGAATTTGTCGCTCTTCCCACCGCACAGCGGCTGCAGCAGCTGCAGCAGCAGCAATATTCCCGAGATGAGCACGCGAGCAGCACGAGCAGCGAAATGAGCACGCGAGCAGTGAAAACGAGCAGCGGTATGAGCATTTAAACATACCCTTAAACAGCGAATTTGTCGCTCTTCCCACCGCACACCGGCTGCAGCAGCAGCAGCAGCAGCAATATTCCCGAGACGAGCACGCGAGCAGCACGAGCAGCGAAATGAGCACGTGAGCATACCCTTAAACAGCGAATATGTAGCTTTTCCCGCCGCACAACAGTAGCAGCAGCAGCAATATTCCCGAGATGAGCACGCGAGCAGCACGAGCAGTGAAATGAGCACACGAGCAGTTAAACGAGCACGCGAGCAGCGACATTCCCAATCTGACCCTATTTAAAGCTTTGTTATGTAATATATCGTCATTCGTTCTTCGAATCCAGAGAGAGGAAGACGTCTATAATGTATCACTGCGACCTTTGTGAATATACGACCAATCGTCACTTCAATCTTGTTCGCCACAAGAATCAGAAACACGACATGGAAGATACTTCGCCAACTGAATCGGATACAGAGTCCAACGTATCAGAAGAAAGCGATCACGAATCTGTATATAGCAACGAAGAAAGTAACGACTCTAAT